>JAUTBQ010091755.1:0-16215 GCA_032361185.1 Lepetodrilus ovalis
CCGGCATCAATGTTTGCAGAAGTTACATTTCTGACGCGATATTGATAGGATGCACTGTCTGTAGAGTGGCACTACAGATATCATCCTAGGTCTGTCAGTACCAGTCGGTGCTCGCAGGTTTACTACAACATTCTACGGATGTTGCGGGTGTCCTCCTGCCATAAACTGACAAGTTGTGATGTTCGTGAAAGATTCTAGAAAGCGACTATAAACCCCATTAAAAGATTATTATTTAAAAACATATTAGCATGGGGGCTTGGCGTCGATGTTCACAAAAGTGACCTTTCTGATGCGATATTGATAGATGCGCTGTCAGATATCATCCTTGGTCTATCAGTACCAGCTGGTGTTTGCAAGTTTACTGCAGCATTCAGCACTACGGATGTTGCGGGTTTACTTCTGTCCTAAAACTGACCAAGTCATGGTATTGGTGAAAGATTTTAGAAAGTGACTAAACCGCCAATACAATTAAATAAAACTGCAGACTTTTTATCTGCCCAATGAGCAGGGAGGCTGATCTCAACAAGTGAATAGGTTGTGTGTTTTTTTTGGTGTTTTTTTAATTGTAATGGAGTTTATTGTCGCTTTCTAGAATCTTTCATTAACATCACGACTTGTCAGTTTAGGGCAGGAAGAAATTATTATAGTAACTATAAGTTACCTTGCAGCAGTTAAATTTGCATAAAAATTAATGGTCCCTCTGATAACAAAAATTATATAGTTTTGAAACACAGAATCCCCCTTGTCATGTATACACACCAGCTATGTGAAATTAAAACAAAGTTATTATTGAACATACAGTGTCCCCCCGATACAATGCTGAAGTTTGGGTCCATGACATACCCCCGCGTTATAGTACCCGCCTTATACGATATTACAGGGAAATAACGAAAATAAAAATGGGATGCACGTCTGACCCCACGTTATATCCGAATCCACGGTGTATCAGACTATGTTATATCGAGGGGGCACTGTATATGTTATTTAGTCAAAAATTTACAAATGACAAAATATCCGAGAGAGAGCGTTGCTTTAACACCATGGCCAATTTAATATTTATATTCAGATTTGAGGATCACATCAAGGCCAATAACTCTAGCAATGCAGTTGCGGGACAAGTAACATATTCGCCTTGTTTACTGACCGCATTCCAATTACAAGATCCTTGATATCGGATTTAGACTATTTGCACAATCTTTGGTGCCTTATTTGGCAACAGCCTTGACACGGATTGCAAATAGTTTCTTTCTGTTTATAAATACGATAATTGAAAAGCTGATTTGTGGAAGGATCAAGTTAGCAATAACAAAAATATTTGTTTACATAAATAAAAAAGATTTTATAAAAATGTTTTGTAATAATAATGTAAATTAATTAAACAGTAAAGGATGCAGACTGAATTTAACTCTATATGCTTCATAAATGGGACCATAGAGAATTAGAAGAAAAAGGGTTAATGTTACAATGTAAAGAAAAAGTGTTTTTATTTGATACCAGTAAATATTTACTACTGTTAAGTATTACAAAATCAACGCGAAAAAATTATAACAATTAATATTGATATACGAATGCTATTATTTTTATTTTGAGGGGTTGGGGGATTGGGGAGACGGGAATTAAATATTGGTAATGATTTATGTAATGGTAGTTTAGACGTAAATCATTGAGTTACATTAGTTTCTGCTATTGTAAAAGCATGGCATATGCTTATTTACGATTGGACTATAGTTATATTACGACACTTTCATGAAATAGATTAAGATTCTTACATCAATTATAAACTTTTCACAACCTGGTGCATACACTTCTCAAGTAATAGTCAGACATTAATGCTGAGAGAATTCAAAACGCTAACAATGAAATACATGTATATCTAAATTACAAAAACAAAAGTGTTTGACAATATAGGCGTGTAAATATGTACATACACATGATTTTACAACTCTTCATCAGAAAAGTACAATAACACCATCAAAGAAAGCCAGAAAAGCTGTCTCACACCATCAAGGCATGAGGAGTTTCCTCCCTTTGACTGTGCTTGTAAATCAACAAAAACCCATCAATTTGTAAGTTACATCTTCTATTTCTGGTACATGTCTATGAGCAATCCATTATCACTTAAAACAGTGTTAAAATAAATGGGTATGCCGATAGCTGATAGCTTCTGTTCACAATGGCTATTTGCCACAACAGTTTGTAGGTGTTTCGTAGCTGTTGTATACAAACTCCTTGTAAATATTTACAACTACTGCAGATAGTAGGGCACATATCAAAAGACAGATTTACTCCAAATATATCTTTACCATGTACAAAACATAAATTTCAACTTGACATATGTACATTATTTCCAATAAATGAACTTAATTTTGATGAACATCTGGTAAAATAAAGTTTACAATTATGTCAAAGGAGAAGTAAGCACGACCAAAATGATGCAAAATGTTTTGAGATGCACCCTGGATGAGATTATTCGGCCTTGGCGGTCATTTTGGTGTGTGGGTGGGTTGGGTAATCTGCCAAGTTCCTCAAGCTCTAAGATTACATGCAGAATATTAGAACATCTTCTGTCTATCGTGCATAGCTCTACATTTAAATGATTCTCACATCTGGCTATTTGGAAAATTTTATAAGTAGGAAGTGAAAGCATCTGCCAACTGAAAATGTACCGTATTTTATTTTAATTTATTTAATTTGTGCTTCAAATATAATATCTGATTTATCCGAATATTGTCAGTAGTTAATTTGTAGGAACAATGCATCTATTCTGTGATTAATTTGAGGATGAATGCTGTTTTTTCTTGCGATGTGTTTTTGGAGGGATGAAAACCCTGAAACAAATATTATATCCTAAATCATTTTATGTGCCACTCAACTACTGATAACTCCATGTAACAGATTCTGAGTAACATCCATATTAATAACTCTATGTAACTCTATATAACTCGAGGAGTGGTATCAAAATAAGCTTTACAGCTTACGTATTTACCAATCCTCACTCATTCTGAATAAAATATGTTGAAACAATAACGCTGTAACATGAATTCTAAGTAAACATCCTTATATTGTTCAAAGTAAAACGAGCTCTAAGTTTTTGGTAACTTTATCACATGGAGATCCAAATCGTGATGTGGAGAAATGAAGGACCTGAAAGTTGAGACACTTCTGCGTTTGTGCTAGGGAATTGACAAGTGTTTTGGAATAAGTATTGACATATAAAATAAAGACATTACAGTGATGATGTGTAGCAAATATTATAGTTTCACTTTTCACTGCTGCGAGGAAAAACTACAAATTTTAATAAGATTATTTATACAGTGCCCCCTCGATATAACACGGTCCGATACACAGCGGATTTGGATAAAAGGCAGGGTCAGACGTGGATCCCATTTCTATTTTCGTTATTTTCCTGCAATATCGTATAAGACGGGTAGTATAACGCGGGGGGTATGTCATGGACCCCAACTTCAGCATTATATCGAGGGGACACTGTATCTACATAACATTTACCACTAGTATTTCAGTTACAATACAGTGGACACCCGTTTATCCAGACTTCAGATATCCGGATCAGCAATCAAAATTAACACACTAATCTGCTAGCCAGGGCCATTTCTCCCAATGCTAAAGGTATCCTAAGGAGTAGTAGAAATTCAGGTCTTTTGTTACTTGTATCACTATTAGGACTAGTACATTTTAAAGTTAATTTCGATCCCTGATCCGGTTCCCTCGCTATCCGCATTGTTTTTACAGTCTTCCTATGTAAAATGACTCAGACAACTGGAAATTCAGTTATTCACACGGTTTCACCGGGAACGCAACCGTCCGGATAAACAGGGGTTGACTGTACACCATCTTGAAACATGTTATTTGAAGTGGCAGGAAATAAATAAATAATACATGTATTCATTGTCAATGTACATGGTGATTTCCTTCCCTGTCAACCTTAGGTTAAATCTTTCTCTATCTCTCATGCATAACAAGAATTTTCTATATAATAAAATATCATAATCATTAAATTAACCTTTTTGTATTGCTAATGCATAGGGCATATTTAATTTTATATTTAGTTTTCTCCAATAGGCCAAAAAGTTAAAATACCAAGAATTAATTACCCATTTACCCACTTCAGATTACAGTGTCCCCTCGATATAACGATGAAGTTGGGTCCATGACATATCCCCGCATTATTACGATATTACAAGGAAATAACAAAAATAAAAATGGAATCCACATCTGACCGCACGTTATATCCGAATCCACGGTGCATCGTGTTATATCGAGGGGGCACTGTACTTTAAACCAGGTAGTAGCCATTAGAGGAAGCATATTTTAGTCACAGCAATTGATTATTACAGGAAATGCTATTTACTGATGTCCTTTTGTTTTGTCTTCTATGCAGACAAGGAAGATTAATAGTGCAGGATGTATTAACATTTTATTGAATGAAATTTTGAAAAATAATGACAGAAATCTGAAAATGAAGAACCTAATTTTGCCCTTATAACAGTCCATTGTTCACACAGCTAAATATATGTCAATAATTCAATGGCTGTTGAATCAAAATCCAATCGACCATCACAATGGCCACTTCATGCTGTTTATTCCAATATTTCATCTGAATTAGTGTCACGCACACAGCAGTGTTCAAATATAAACAGGACCCCAGTGTATTTGAATGTTTATAGAGATCCAACATGACCCCAGCAGGGGTCGTGTCAAAGGTTAACAGACTACAGAGACATAAGCCCTCAAACATGCTTAAAGCCCTATAATAAAAAATAACAAATCATCCTACAGTGAAGCCATTCATTGGATTATCTTGTCACTAGGGGGAGACACTGGTCTGTCGAACTGGCCGATGGTGATGCGGTCTAATTTTCCTAATGCCTTGGCAACTGAGGAAAATTGGTAATAATTTTCTGAGCAAATTGGACAACCTATTGGAAGTTAGTAAATTTCTTTTTAATTATTTTTCAGAACCAGATCCCTTTTTTATACCACCGGAATACCAACAAGATGGAAGATTCTATAAGGTACATTTTATATACATGGATATATCATAATTTGCCAGCATTATGAACAACAACTAAATCATTAATAATTTTATTTTAGGAAATTAACATCCTTGCCTTGCTTTCATTGTTACAACAATGTTATGGTACACATGCATTTTTCAACCAATCAAACTGTACGCATTATATGCTCAGCCACTGTTTTGCACTTTTCCGTCCAATCCAATCCAAGCAGTTTTTGCTAAGGATGACCATATGCTATACACATACATTTTTCAACCAATCAAACTGTATGTATTATATGCTCAACCAGATTTCCGCACTTTTCCATCCAATCCAGTCCCAGCTGTTTTCGCTGGGGATGACGATGCTGTACACATTGGACTACAAGGAGGACAACAACCGACCCGAGTGGAGCCAGAAACTGACCGATCTCCTTAGTCTGCTGACCGCCGACGATCACGCCCAGCGACCCGATCTGGACACGGTCATCTGTCAGTGTGAGGAAGCGCTAGCTGGACAGTCGTCCCAGGATGTTTGTCTGGTGCTGTCCACCATTACCCCGTCACCCGGACCACAAGGTCAGTTTGAGCAGTCTCCGTAGGTGCTGTTTCCATCGCAGCACTGCCTGTAATGTATATGAGACACCTGCCAAAAATCCCCATAAAAAGAAATTAAATAAAATAAAATTATTATATACGTAACAACCTCTGGCACTGTTACATCAAGTAATATGACATTCTAGTTCTCTTCTACATTATGTCATTATTGTTCCAGGAGATGGCAGCAGTATTCTAGATTTGACCAGTGGCTTGACAGCCTATCTCCAGTCTCAGACCACCATTGTCCAAGAATCACCACCATCCAGCCTTCTGTCTCCACCCAATGAGAGCCGTGGAGACATTCGTGCCACCGAGATACATCGAGACAAAATTCCATATTTGGATAGTAATCAAAATGTGAAATGTGTGAACAGTGTGGATACGGATACTACTCATCATACAACAACTGATAGTGACCGAACAGTGATTACCTCCCCTGGGTCAAGGACTGGATACTCTTCTTTAGTGGATGCGGGAGTGTCTACTATTGACTCACAGACATCGACTGAAACAGATTGTAGTGGTGCTAAGGAGTCTAGTGTCGAATTCCTGAAAGATCTTCCAATGACGTCCAATATGTCTTCAGGAAAACGCCACCAGAAACATAATAATTCCGGTATGAAAACATTGGATAATTCTGGTTCCAATGGATCCAGTGACAAGAAAAATGAGCGAAACGTACAAAATGGCCGTTTTTCTGCTCTGGAGAATCCTTCTTCCACGCCCAATTCTTCAGGGGTTGAAGATGATCAGATCCCTTCTTCTGCAAAAGAGTCCAGAAAAAAGGTACCACAATGCTGTTCTCATGTATTGTACACAAGAAAATGCAACTTTCAGTACTTTCAGACATTATATTTTAAGAAATGTAAAATAATTTCTGGTATTAGCAATCATTTCTGTGAGTGTGATTACCTGGTAGTTGATTGTAATTTGTCTTACAGGGAATGACTATCAGTGATATTTTGGATTACATCAATCGTTATCTGAAGGAACCAGAGTTATGGGCCTTGTGTCGAGAAGGAATTCTTGCTCTTCAGAGGAAGAAAAAGCATTTGCGTAAGTTTCCCTATCAAGACAATTACATAAAATTATTTCTTTAGATATTTCAGCAAAATTTACTGTGCACTGCTAATTATTTGTTACAACTCAATTCTTAAGAAAATACATGTATGTATGAAAGATTCCTGCTGTGATGCAAAACAATAATAATAATTAAGAAAATTATTATGAAAATAGTTGAAAGATTAAAATAATTTGGTACATGTACCTTATATTTCTTTATATATGTTGATTTGTAGTTTATCAATCATACAAGGATAGCATATGGATGTAAGATTCTTGCAATAATGTTAATAAATAAATATATTAATTATTCTTCACTAGATTCTATGTATGTTTTTCTTGCAATCACATTCTTAGGTTCTTGCAGAGCCCCATTTACAAAGAGTCTTCCTATCAAGTTGTTGTCATCTATGATGCATGAAATGATTCTATACACCATGCATGGTTGGTTGTTTCAGCGGCATACATCTCTCCTGACACAGTGGTAGTGCGAGGCGATGGGAGCATAACGTTCAAGGCCATCCCGGAAGACAAGCCCCTAGAAGTGATCTTCATGGCCCCGGAACTCCAGCAGAAAGGAGTGCTGTCAGAGAAGGTAGACACAGTGATGCTGTAAAGCAGAGAACCCTTCCATATCCCTAAGAGACCGTAGCACTCTTGTACCTATCTGTCTCACAGAGCGTATTCGTTTCATCACTAGACCAACACTAGGGTCGACACTCGAGTAATGAAGTAGCCAATAGAATACCTTGTACTTGACCCAGAGACCTTTCCTGATCTCTGTGTGTCAACCACGAGGTGTTCTATTGGCTATTTCATCATTAGAGCGTCACCCTAGGGTTTGTCGAGTGATGAAACTAGTATGCTCACTGATGCTCCTTGTCAAAGATGTTTAATGATAGTGTTTAATAATTATTTTTATTTTATTTCTTTTTGTGGTAAAAATATAAATAAATGCACAAAATGCTTTTGACAAAGATTATCTTACTGGTTGCTATGAAAGTGTCATGGTCATAGTAGATACAAAACATTCATGAAAGGGTGCCCTGTTCAGAAAAGATTGGCCATTGGTTTGGAATAATTCTTTATTGTTAGTTTTTCTCCCTATTGTATTATAGATTATAGTTACTGCTTTATTGGGCATCTGTGATTGCCTCCAGAAGATAAGAGCTAAACAATGATGTCAATAAGTTGTTCATTCACTACAATTGAGATCACAATCAAAATATTTTTTTATATTATTTCTGAATGTCCGATGTATGTCAGTACATATCTTGATATTTAAATCATGTTTAGTAGAGCTAGTGTTTTTACTAATCGTCTTTCGCTGAGTGAAGTGAATAAGGGCATAATTTCAGATACTTGCGAAAACACTATGGTATCATAACAGATAATAAGAGCTTTGTAAATCGAATCCCATTTGAGCAAGGCTTTGTTATTGTTGTGCAGACGTGCCTGTACGGGCTGGGGATAACACTGCGCTGTGTGGCCGGCCAGAAGTACTCCACGTCGCTGTCTCTCCAAGTCAGTCAGCAGTTTGAGCAGCTTCTCCTGGCACTGCTGCAGCCCAGTCCTGACAAGCGGCCATCACTGCAGGACACACTCCAGGTAGGTCCAATGTCAAGGTCACCACTGCAGGACATTCCATGTATGTGCAATGTCAAGGCCATCACTGCAGGACATACTCCAGGTAGGTCCAATGTCAAGGTCGCCTGCAAGGACACTCTCCAGGTATGTCCAGTGTCAAGGTAAACACTGCAGGACATTCCATATATGTGCAATGTCAAGGTCATCACTACAGGAAACTCCAGGTAGGTTCAATGCCAAGATCTCTGCTGCAGGACGTTCCAGATATGTTCAATGTCAAGGCCATCACTGCAAGACACAGGGTCATATTCCAAGGAACAAGTATATAACGTTATGCGATTCAAGTATTACCGGTATGTGGTACTCTGGGATGCAAGCAATTTTTTTTCTCCACTTTTGTATATAGTAATTGTTCAGTAACACCAATGCCTTTACTTGTGTGTTTCCTTTCAGATGTGTGACAGTCATGAAGCAGATGGGAACTCGCCATCTAAGACATCATGCTTGGAGATGTACCAGACTGCTGCTCGCCTCTTGGTGAGTACCTCCTGGTGGTCACGGTCACTGTCACTGTCACTCACGACACACGATCACCTGTAGCAGTGTGCACAAATGACACACAACAATGAGAAGAACGTGTAAATGTTACAGACTCCTGTATGAAATTATATAGCTCTAAGGTAGCCATAGTTCTTAGCTGTAGCCATAACGTGGTCTGTTGTTAAGGTTGGAGATTAGATTGTCCCAGAATTATTCTGTTTTGTACAGGTTAACCCTGTTCAGTTACTCCTCAAGAAGCTTCATCAACATCACCATCAACACCATATACTGTAACAATGTAGGTAAGACTGCAGACTGGTGCAGGACAGAACTATGATCAAATACCAACACATAGCCATGACAAAGCCCTCCAGATTTAAGTCATTGAATAGCATCAGCAGCATCTACATTGATCCTTTTAACAATATGGTCAATGCGTTTCTGCTGTTTCCAGGCTGGTGAGACATCCAAGACAGAGGAAGTTCCACATCAACCCCAGAACCAGGTCCATTGCCCTGAGGAGCCTCGTGGTCCTAATGGCTGCGGTCCTGCTGCCGGGGATGATGATGTGGCATCAGAGGAGGAGCTAGGCCTGGAGTACGTTGTGGAGGATGAGCAGGACCTGGGATACGACGTGCCACAGGACAGGGTGAGATACACAGGACAGGTTGACATACATAGAACAGGGTGAGACAGGGTGAGATAGATACACAGGACATGGTGAGATACACAGAACAGGGTGAGATAGGATAGGGTGAGATACACAGAACACACAGGATAGGGTGAGATACACAGGACAGGGTGATATACACAGGACAGGTTGAGACACATATGGTAGGGTGAGATACACAGTACAGGATGAGATACACAGGTCAGGGTGAGATACATAGAACAGGGTGAGATATCACTCAAAGCAGGAGTTGTTTTCATATCAGACGGCTGTATTCCAATACTTTTAGGACGAATAAACTATGATTATGACTGCTTGCTCGCCTCCCTCCTCACCTTCCCACCCTCCATAAACAGCTTCCATGCCCCCTCCCCTCCCCCAAGTGCTAGATGTATAAAAGATACATTCTTATGTAAAATGCTGTTTTTAATGTGCATGAAAGATACTATCAATGCTTATTGAAGTCTGATCTCAATGTCATTTCCAGAGGTCCTCTACAGATGGCAATGGCTTGGACCACCATGAGGAGGAAACCTACATGGAAGAAGAGTTCCAAGTTCCATCTTCTCCACCAGTCTACAAGCCTGTGTCCAAGCCAGCAGCAGCTAAACCCTCAGAAGCTGCTTCTTCTGCCTTCAAGCCTGTGGTCTTCAAACCAGCTCCTCAATCTGGTGCCGATGGCCACAGGATCCCAAGTGCCTTCTCGTCACATGCCACACACTTCAAACCTATTGTACTTCAGGATTCTTCAAAGGTTTCTCAGGATAGGACTAGGCACAGTGACTGTGATTCGAAGGGAAACAACAAAGAAAAGATGAAGAGGTTGAAGGAACTGAAGCAGGACTTGTCGGGGAGGAAGGGAGGGAAGGATGACAGTGGTGGTGGTGGTGCTAGTAGAAGGGATAAATATGTTGTGAAAGAAGAAGCTCCTGAAGAATTGACTTCATCCAATCCATTGGAGTCTCTTCTCAAACAGCTTCAGATTCAGGGGCAGCTTCCCAATACTCAGACTCTTGCATCTGCTATTGCCCAGCATTTGAAGGGTCAGACAGGCCCAATGCAGGCAGCACCAGAAATGACACCCATGATGAACTCCAGTGTCCCAAATATGTCCTCCAACCTTCTTCAGCAGCAGCAGCAGATGCCTTTAGGACAGTTCCAGGGAATTATGAATCCTGGACAACCGTATGCCATACCTCCACCTCATCCTAATTCCATGGATCACTCTGTCCCATTCCCGATGCAGTATGGCAGTAATATGTACTCTGGATATCCACCCTTCTCAATGCAGCTCCAGCAAGACCCCAGGACTGGGATGATGACTTGGGTGCCTGTGATGACGTATCCCTCTCCTCCTGCCAGTGTTCCCTTAGGGGTCTCAATTCCAGGTCTGTCCCCTGATGCCTTCAGAAACGGGTCTAGTAACCACAGTCAGGCCAGTGATACTCACTTAAGTCACCATCGATCAGATCCAAATGTGTCACAAGATGAGGACTTGAAGTCTTCCCCTGTTCATATGAGAAGTCGAGTAGCTTCTGGTAGAGGTGGAAGAGATGTTCCTCATAAGAAAACTGTGTCTCCTAATCAAGGGAGTTCATCTGAATCCAATCTTTTGCTGAAAAGTAATCACAATCATCCAGAGAACTCAAACCAGGTGCCCAATAGAACCAAGCAACCCACTCACAATCTCAAAGGCCGCCTGAACAACGAAGCCAGATCTAGTCCACATTACAGACATTATCAAAATTCCATGAAATCGCTGTCAGTCCCTAAACATGAATCCGGCTCTCCTCATAATCCCTCTCAACGATCAGCCCATCAAAATGCATCTTCACACCGACCAACCAATCAAAATGCATCTCCACACAGATTAGCCAATCAGAATGGAGGAACTCCCGACCACGGTGACTCGGACGCTTCTCAGACGTCCTCCCCGTCTCCGTCCAAAGACAGCGGGGTGAGTGGCGTCCAGCTGCCGCCCAAGTCTCGCCAGTACCCGTACACCGATGCCAGCCTGATGGACAGACTGCTGAGTCCAGAGAACATCCACAGACAGAAGATCCACGGCCAGGTTCTCCAGCTGGTCAGAGAAGAACAGGGCTTCGACATGCTGGGGTACGAGCAGAACACTGAGGACTGTGCTATGGGTGAGTTATATTTATTCTTTCAGGGATAGAAATTAACACTCGCCCGTTAGCGCAGGCCATTTCTCCAAATATTAAAACTATCCTAAGGGCTTGTAGAAACTCATGATTTTTGTAAACGTTTGCTATTGGTATCACTATCCGGACTAATAGGTTTTAAAGGTACTGTAATTCACCTATTAATTCAAAGAATAAACATATATTGAGAAATTATATCTGTCTCAGCATTCGTCTTGTTCTGTCTGCAGCCGAGTACATCACATCTCTGGCCAGGCTGACGTTCGAGACCTTTGTGAGTGCCATTACAGAGAAGTACAGTCAGCTGTACTGGGGCACTCAGCTCATTAACAAACTGTACGAGATCATCAACACTCAGCCCTCTGACGCAGATACCAAGTAAGATACCGTAATTACCCTAATAATTCGAACAGGAGAAAGTAATTAAATTTTGTAGCCATTCAAATTATTAGAAAAATACTAAAATTTAAAGTAATAATTAGGGACAACCAAACTAAAGTACAAAATGTTGTTATAAATGAAATGGTTAAGTAAATGAAGGACTTAATATTTTAAAATTGTTTTTAAAAGTTTGTTGAAAAAACTTTTGTGTTGGAATAATTAGAAAATTATAATTTGAAAAATAATTGTCATGTCAATATTTGTAAGGTCGGAAAATATTTAATATATGTAATTTGAGGGTTAGAATTATTATGGTAAGTACAGTACATCATAGGTAGCATCATTGGCTATACAGATATGTGCTGATAGGTATTGCACAGAATAATTGGCCATCTAAGTGGATCACGTTTATTTTTAGACATTGGATGAAATTTCCAATGAAACGATTATTAGGCCTTGGGTTGACTAAACGTCTGAGAAAATCTTAATATGGCGTTAGTATGCAACGTAAATTTCTGTAGCCATCCATGTGTCATAGGTCGTGTTACAAGGTAGATAATACAATATCCAAGTACATTTCATGCACATTTCCCAATGTGGCTATCACCAACATTTTAAAACCGGATATGTCTAAAAATAGACTTTGTCCCACTAATGGCCACTAAGTCAGGATAGCAGTGCTATTTGAGTCCTAGATAGTGTGTCCAGTCATAGCACAATGGTAAAGTGTCGAACTTCCGAGTCAAAGGTCCCTGAGTTCAAATCCAATCCCTGGAGCCCTGCATCAGTGTTCATAGAACATTTCTGATCTGATCATGATAGGATGCGCTGTCTGTAATGTGGCAATGCAGTTATCATGCTTGGTCTGTCAGTACCTGTAAACACAATAACGTTATAAGAATATTTTTAATACAGCATAAATATGTTTTGTTCACATGAAAGTGAATGGGCTCAGAAAGATCATAAAAATATTATTGTAAAACATAACTATACAACAAACATAATTTTAATGTTCTTAGAATATCATGGAAATGAGTTTGTATAGTTATGTTTTACAATAATGTTTTTATGATCTTTCTGAGCCCTTATGCTTTCATGTGAATAAAACATTTTCATGCTATTTTTTGAAAATGTTATTTTGTTTGCTGGGAGTACCAGTTCGTTGATTATTTTTTATTTTGTTTTTATTTTTATTTATTGTTATTTAATATGATTATCTTTTTCAGACCTGTATCCCAGAATCCACCTGTGCCGCCAACAAGAACATCTTCCTACATTGCAACAGAAAATCTACGAGACCGCAGCGAGGTTCGAACTCAAGAATGGAGGGAGAGATATCATTACCGAAACTCTGAGCCAAATGGTTTACCTCAACACGATAAAACAGATTTCACTCAGCCTTCTCCTGTAAATCCAAAAGCGCGGGAGAGGAAAATCAGTGACAGGATCGGCAAACACGACGACCTTATGGTGCGGAAAAATGACACCCTGCCGAACAAACCACAGATTGTGACCAAAAACAGATTCAGTCCGCGTGGGAGTGACCGTCAAGGTCAGAGACCAAGGTCGGCCGTGCAGCCATTTGTGGGATCAAGTGCATTTAGCGAAGCATCGGATTCGACCGACACAGAACAGAGAGAGAAGAGACGAAAGTACAAGAAGCGCTACGAACTGGACCGAGCTAAGAGTTCCTCCATGCATAATTTATCCAGTACCTACGGTGTGCCAGAAAACAGACAATTGGATCTTTATGCGATTCCCATCACCAGTGATTTAATAACCCAAGGGGAGATGACTCCTGTCAACAGAGGAAATCATTATATTGAGATACAATCGGATACTTGTAACGAGCGATTCTCTGATAATTGTCGACGGGATTACATCGGCGATAGAAACCCAAACAACTCTCCTGCTTACAGTGATCGAGCAATGCGGACGTCAAAGCGACCAGATATCCAGCACAGTCGTTCAATTCAAGAGAGGTACTTGGATAAACCTAATCAAATACCAAACAGAAATGCAAATTCCTTATCAGCAACTCCAATTCAGAACTCTGACTCCCCGAGAACGTCAAGCGGTAAAATTGAGGAATACAAATTCAACTCGCTGCCTCGAGACACGTTTAATAAGCAACAGACATCAACTCCTTCTCAGAATACCTTCCCCATTCAGAAACCCACTCATTCCCATCAGCCAGTTCTCGACAGGAAACAGGAAATGTCGCAACAGGGAATTCGCAATCGAGATAAATCAGTCGTGTCATTATCAAATATTTCCGCAGTGGAAGTGGTCGATGGGTCGGACAGCGAAACAAACTTTCGCAACAACGTCCGCCGAACTTCAGCCAAGATCATGCAGCAGACCAACCCGGATCGGAACTCTTATCGCGGGAATGGCGGTGTGAAGGACAAGGTTTGTCAGATGAAGCAGAGTAAACAGAGGAACTCGCTGGTGAAGTCTGTTCTCGGATCCAACAGGTCTGCGGTGTCGGACAACGGTTCCTCGGACCACATGGGTCAGGTGTACGTCAAGCAGGGCCAGGTGGTGTATCACTGGTCAGGAATACAGTTCAACATGTCACCTGTGGTCGCAGAGTTCATGGAAGAAGTGGTAAGAAATTGGGTTGCAAAATGTCTAATAAATAATTATTATTGTGAGGTTTTTTTTACACATGGATATTTTAAAATATGGATTGAAATAATGTTGTAATCGCCGGCTCTAAACCCCAAATCCAAAAAATAATATTGAAAAATTAAATAGAGATTATAATGTGCAATAAATAGTTCCTATTTATGGTGTTTTTTTAAGAAATGTATATGTTTTTAAATTGGTGTTCCTATTATTGTTCAAAATCCAATGTTTAGAGAAATTTGGGTTTAAAATGATTCTTTGACATATCACAGGTCATATTTTTAATTAGGGATTAAATCCACAGTAAATTATTGATACCATGTACATGTATTATTTGATTTCTCTTTGAATTAAAGTTTGTAGATGATTTATTGATTACATAATGTGTTTGTTTTGTATGATACATGTTTATTCTGGATAAGTATTCCCATCAGCTTCTACTGGATATTTTAAGAATAAATTGAATATAACTTTTTATTATTTAAGAAATGGATCTAAGAAATGGATCTTATAGTAGAGTCGTCGCCTATGGGTGAGATATTCCCGCTGCGACGTTAAGCAATAATTCAATCAATTATAGTAGACTTAACTCTGTGATCCCAGAGGAAAACCTGAAATAATTTAGAAATGGCCAAATGCATATCTGCATCTCAGATTGTCACAATGTGAACTAAACGTTTGTGCTATGTGTTGAATATTCTACAGGAGCAGATAGAAGAACGAAAAGATTTACTGGAACAAAGACTGGCATCAGTGAACCAGGAACTAACTGTGAATAGAAAAGAAAGAAAATCATCACAGAAATTCTACAAGAAACTAATGGAACTAGCATTGAAACCAGAAAAGGGTACGCACACAATCTCTTCCAAATACGGTAATGTGGAATTCAGTAATGATATGAACATATTTAACCCTCTTCGTGCTGGGTATCAGATACCCTGTGCTTAATCCAGCAGGGAGAGAGTTACTGACAGTATCTAATTATATTACTTGTTTTGTTTAACCCTCTCCATGCTGGTGGCAACTGAAGATGCCCTATGCATAATCCAGTAGGGCGAAAGCTAACTGATGATATCTCTGAGTTAGTTAGGTTAGCTTCTCTGCCTGACGTAGAACAGTTATCCATTCCATTCAGAGAAAATCTTGTGTTCTACAGGTGTGGAGCAAAAGAGCAGCCAAGTCATGAAAAATCTGTCAGAAATGACGAAGAAGATTCGCTTTCTTGAGCTCTGCAAAACACATTTACAGGTAAGTGTATTGAGAATGTTTTCAAGTATTACAAACAAACCCAATTATTTACAGTATTTAATTATTTTGTATTTTTAGAAACTTTGTTTTTTATTTATTTAATTATTTATTTGCTCGGTTAAATATATTTTTGTATTCATTTATTTTTATATTTATTATTATTTATTTATATAACTGTTATTATTATTATTTATAATAATATTATTATTATTATTATTATTATTATTAACATTAATATTAACATTATTATTATTAGCATTAGTATTGTTAAATTAATTAATCTATATGATTAAAATGAATCAGATTATGACCATGAAATA
>JAUTBQ010091866.1:0-16213 GCA_032361185.1 Lepetodrilus ovalis
CGTAGGTACGATCTTTTTCAAGAAGTTGACGTTCATGACTTCTACTGCGCGACCAAAGACATCGCCACAGGGGACATCCTGGGTCCCGACCCTCTTAGAGGCAGCTCTACATCCTGGAGCTCAAGGGATGAGGATACCCTCCTCTGTCTGGGCAGAGCTTTACGGAGAAGTCTAGCGGTCACTTGTTACTCCGCCAGTGCTGCAGCTTTTACCGACCCGTAGGTCCGCAGACATCATCTCAGGAATGCCAGGTCCTTTCGGTGATTGAGCAACCATCTTGGCAGCCCCAACCCCTGGATGGAACATCACAAGGACTCGGTTGGAAGGACTCCCTTGGACCATTTCTCTACGCTATTGCGGCAGACGGCAGAGGTGGAGTGGGGACTGAGGGCACCCACAGAGGGGGGCCGCTAGTGAATGCCCAATCAGTCACTATGTGTTTCGGACCCTACAACACTTGTTCGGGTCCATGCTCCAATCCAGAATACTAGTCCGACAGACAGCCTTCCCCCAGGATTTGGATTGGAAAGACGGATATAGCATCTCAGTTTTGTTTGACATAACATAACTCCTGATCTATATACTGTATGCCCACACTGTTTGTTTAATACAAGTATTACATTCAGTTGGCACCCTCTACGGTGGTGAACTTCAGCTCACACCACGGTGTTGACTGATGCTCATGCACGAGGTAAGACGGGAGCACGTCCAGGGACTCGGATACGATTCATCCGAATTCAAGGGAATCTGTTGGATGTTGGATGGCTCCCGGGATCACCAGCCTTGAGGACTGCTAGTGGAGGACATCTAGACGATCTACAAGTTGGGTTCATGGATGGTTCCCAGTCCCTTGGCAACGCCCGTGGACCTGACATCAATTACAGGACCAACCCATGTGGACCCACTGATCATGCACTCGAGGCTGATCTTTGGGTACCGTTTGCGCAGCTGAGGATGGGCTTGACATACATTGTCAGCGGCTGGAGTTCTTGGTCCCGTATGCAGTTCGAGCAGCTCGTTCACCTGGGCATCAGGCACAGGAGGACGAGCAGGAGACACACTCACCACATCGGAGCGGAGGTCGTCTGAGGGAAGTCTCCTTTTCAACCGATTGACACTTCCTGTCCCCTTCGGGCATCCACTAAGACCCTGGGACAACCGATTATGGGGATTCTCCCTGGGCGCGGTAGGGAAAGAAGAGGACCCGGCCGGACTTTACTTCAGACCAGGAGACCGGGCTGCCCTTACAGATTACCACATCCCTGTCCGGATTGGAACTGCAACACTAGAGTCCTGGAGTGTATGCGGCTCCTCCTTCCGGACCCCAGGCGGCAACCCAGGATGTGTAGGCTGGTGGCCCTGCAAGGACTTCTACATGGACCCCGCGATGACTATCATCGAGCCCTGACCGGACTTCATGTGGGAACCCTGGCTCTCTTCTTCGCCACAGAAATCTGGATTACACGTCCTTGCCCGCCGACAAGTACGCTTCAAGAGGGGGGCGGGGGGGCTGGATCAGGGTTACTCGGTTTGCCCCTCTCCTTGGGCATCTGAGATTCGAGAACAGCTCAGCTCCACACGCCATTCAGAAGGTCTTGATGCAGTAGACTGGCCTTCACTGATGGACGTTTTTCCAGTTGTGCACTCGTTTGACCACGCCTAATCCTTCCTCCAGGACTCACAGGGCAGTGAGGGATAGGATCTTTACACTAGGACTAGTCGATCACCCCGACGCTCAGGTTTTAACACCATCCAGTAACCCTCCTCCGACTGTCGAAGTCTGCAATCTGAGATGACTGGGTAAGTGTGACTTAGGGAGATACTCAAAATCTCCCCTATTTCCCTTTTTCCTGAGGCATATTTACCCAGTCATCGAGTTCATACCCACCCACCTACCCCACTCTACTGGATGGCACTGGGTATGGGGGTTTTTTACTTCACGGAAAGGAAGAGGCTATCGAGCGCTCGGGTCGGTCACGGGTGCACGCACGGATAGATGTTTAAACTTTAACCCTAGCAGGTACATCAAGGAATCCACGTAATGACGAGGATATAGTAATCTGAGATGACTGGGTAAGTATGCCTCAGGAAAAAGGGAGATACTCAAAATCTCCCCTAATTTTAGAATTCATCGTTAGAGATTGTGTGTACGTGTACATTTCAAACTGTGTACCGTCACATTGAAAAATATGACTACAGTCAACAACTGAACTCAAGACTTGTGGCTATAAGTCCTGTGCTCTACCACATGAGCTGTTCAGGCTATAAAGAATGCAGTCAAAATTCATCAAGTCTTTTAAGACAGTCACAATTATCCCGCAATGATATGTTCATGCAGCATGCATGTAACAGGATATGGACATAAAATGTGTGCTGTAATTTACGTAAAATAACATCGTTGTAACAGTCAATCCATGAAAAGCAATGTCCACATCCTTAGCATGACGTTGATGACATTTTGACAAGTGAATATTTATCACGTAAAAAATAATTACCTGGTAGTGAAAACTGTAATCTTACATGGTACTATGATAGAATTTTACGGTATGGAAATGTTTACATGGTTTGTGTGTCTGTCTAGGAGCATTGGATCCCA
The DNA here is from genome assembly GCA_032361185.1 of Lepetodrilus ovalis. Lineage (NCBI taxonomy): Eukaryota > Metazoa > Mollusca > Gastropoda > Lepetellida > Lepetodrilidae > Lepetodrilus > Lepetodrilus ovalis. The sequence goes on from JAUTBQ010091866.1 coordinate 2,597, forward strand.
GTTGTAAGATCTGCATATTCATGGGGAAGACAAACACTGGCGCTGCCAGACATCAGCAACAGAGCATGATTCTCATCCCCATGGAGACTCCTGGCGTCAACATCATCCGTCCTCTCAGTGTTTTCGGCTACCAGGACAGCCCAGGTAGGTATCTACTGCCAATAACTGCCAGTTATATCCACAACTGCATTTTCAAATTATTATCGATAGAAAGGTTTAGTAATGATTATCGATATAACAATTGTTATATCGATATGAACAGATTTATGTAATACAAAGTAAAGTTTTGCTGAGCAGCATGAATATATTGCCAGCTTGTTTCTATTTATCGAATGCTGTGGTATAATGAATAACAAATCTGTTTGATAATTGCTGCAATTTTTTAAGGACAATTGATATCTTACCTTCAGCTGGTCATGGAGAGGTGCTATTTGGGGACGTACGAGTCCCTGTGTCTAACATTCTTCTGGGTGAAGGTCGTGGATTTGAAATCGCCCAAGGTCGTCTCGGCCCAGGCAGAATTCACCACTGTATGCGACTCATCGGCCACTGCGAGCGAGCCCTGGACCTGATGGTCAAGCGGGTGAGTAACAATAATATTAAAAATATGCATTTAGTCAAAGGAATGAAACTGCACACTGTCCGGAAATGGTGTGATGTATACTGGCTGGTGCTTTCTTTAGACCATTGTGCTCTGTCTGGGATTCAGATTCTTGCTGTAGTAGGATGTTGGACTTTAGAGTTAAACATGCCAAGTTTGAACCAAGCCACAGGAGCCTGACATCAATACTAGTATTCATGACAGTTATGTTTCTGCAATCATGATAGGATGTTTCAGTATAGTTACCAGCCTTGATGTGTCAGTACCAACTGGTGCTTTCATGTTTACTGCAAAACTGGCCCCGAAGTTATGAAACTTTCTGAGTATGATATCATGCTCAAGTTCAGATTTTATATGATGATTTATGAACAAAACTTTGAGTTGAGCATGAAATCGTACTCAGAAAAGTTTTGTAATGTCGGGGCCTGGTCCATAGAATTTGTAGGTTTCCTTATGCCATAAACTGCCAAGCCAAGCAAAATGGTCTTGAAAGCAGATCCTAACTACAATTTACACCAAATAACAATGACCTAGTTTAAAGTCATCGAACTGTTCTTTATAAAATCTTATCTTCCACAGACCAAAGAAAGGATTGTATTTGGCAAGCCTCTAGCTGAGCAGGGAACAATCCAGGCTGACATTGCCCAGTCTCGTGTGGAGATCGAGCAGACTAGACTTCTAGTGTTGAAGGCTGCGTACATGATGGACCTGTATGGAAACAAGGTAAGATGTGCTTGTGAAGCCATCCAGTTATGTTCCTGTCAATTTGAATCTCCCTTGCCAGGGAGTACACAAGTCATGTAGGTGTATCAACATATTTGTGATCACTTAACTTTAACCAGAACTTGAATTGAATAGCAGGGCAGAACCAATATGACATTTGTTGATTACGATGTTTCAGGTTGCTGCTCCAGAGATTGCGATGATCAAGGTGGCCGCGCCCAACATGGCACAGCGAGTTCTGGATCGAGCAATACAGGCCAGTAATATGACAATAATTAACAATCTGCGACTTTTTATTGATTATCGTTCACAGGGCGGGATGTAGCACAGTGGTAGAATGTTGGACTTCAGAGCGAAAGGTACAGAGTTCAAATCCTGCCTGGGGGTGCCCGGCATCAGTGTTCGCAGAAGTTACATTTCTAATGCGATATTGATAGCATGCACTGTCTGTAGAGTGGCACTAGTTATCATCTTTGGTCTGTCAGTACCGGCCGGTGCTCGCAGGTTTACTGCAACATGCAGCGCTACAGATGTAGCAGGTTTCCTCATGCTCTGACAAGTCATGATGTTAGTGAAAGATTCTATAAAGCGACGATAAACCCCATTTTAAAAATAAATAAATAAAAATTGATTCTCTTTCAAAGAGTAATTTATGTGCTTCAGCAAGTGAGTTAATGAGTACAGGATGATTTCACCTTACTGACATTTACATTAAAATATTTGTCCTTTCATAGGCTCATGGAGCAGCCGGTTTGAACCACGACCTCCCGCTGGCGATGATGTTTGCCTGGGCAAGAGTAGTACGCATGGCTGACGGCCCAGATGAGGTTCACAGACGAGCTATTGCTAGGATGGAGTATGCAAAGTCTGTCAAAGCTAACTTGTAGAGCGAAATGGACCACCTCTACAGCTCACACTGAATACCTGTATCAGGCTAGGAGGGGTATATGTGTTTTTATGCATTCTGTATGCATTTAAAGAAACGTCGGATTTTTCTAAGTCATTCTGTTAATCCCCCCAACATTGTGTTAAAACTTTTAAATACTGTGTAAATCTGCATAAATTAAATACTGTTTCATTCTACATAAATACTGTTTCATTCTACATATATTAAATACCGTTTCATTGTTAATATAAATATCAATAACGTTATCTATGCAGGTTTGTTTGTCTGTTTTGTTGAACCCATAAGAACAAGAAGATAAACTGTTGTACTTGTTTATTTTGACATATACCAATATTCATCCTTGCATTATTTAGTAATGATGTAACCTAGAAATATATAGATGTAGAACATTATATCCCATTTCTATATATTGTCTAAATCAAATTGTTTACATGATTCAAACTGTGTGTAAGAAATATACTTAGTGTTAGTAATACTAAACTTGTATCTCATGTATGTGTCTCCAATTCTTGACTATGTATTACTGATGACTGTATTACTGATTTGCTCATAATTTACAGTTAACATCCTGGTATGTCGCTGATTGTAAGGCAGATGTGAATTAAAGGAATAATTAGTGATCATTTGTACTAGTCTAATTTTTGTTACATTTTTCGTACATCACGTACGAAAAATGTAACAATTTATTTTTTACCATTTTCGTCATAGGTTGCAACGAAAAATGTAACAGTGACTGTCAATGTGTTGCTAACGATCAAAATAAATATTTTTCTATCTGTTTGTACACATAGTGAACCCTTACAACTGCATTATTAATTGCCAGCGTGATTATTTCCATTTAGCATCATGGACGCTGGACTTGGAAATTTAGCATATTTAAAAAACTAGAATAGCCAGGCAGTTGAGATTGATTGTTAAGACTACTGTTGATGGCATGCATTTCCTTTAATACATGTTTTACAAAGCATTAAAATCCACTCCATTAATAGTCGTTTTGGTCCGAATTGGAGTTAAAATGCAAAGTACACTCAGCAAACATATATTTATTCACGTTTGTACCTCCAGATATAGGTAACATTCCAATATCATTCTGCAATAAGTAACTGCAATTTACATTTCCGGTACAACATGAATAATGTACGGTAATATAGTCCACACATTTTTTTGGTACTATTAAAGTTCGAAAGAAAACTAGGAATGAAGTTTTGTTACATTTTTCGTACATCACATACAAAAAATGTAAAAAAAAAATTGTTTTGGTTACATTTTTCCCAGTTGTTACATTTTTCGTTGCATCAAATGGTGCATTTTATTTTATTTTAAATAATAATAATTACATAACATTACAAACATTAATATTAGGCAACATTTTTCGTTGCATTAAAGATCACCTTTGCAATATTACATGGTGCATTTTATTAAAATATTTTTTAATTTATTACATAATATTACTAACAGACTAATATTAGGAAAATCTAGTGAATTCATAACACTGTATTACTAATGCCAACAATGATTTGTTCTACAAGTGGACAGTTAAGAAAAAATATTCTGCTGGTCACCATTTTATTGTGAGCACAAATGATTAAAGAACATTCGGAGGAAATTACAGATGTAAAATGATGTCAGTGTCATCATGTAATGATTCAGAAATGACATTGAAATCAGAAGTTTAATGAATTGAGGGAAAAAAAAGCATATTTCTAGATTAGCAGAAATAAACATACGCACAGATCATAATGACACTTTAATATTAATAATAGAATTAGATAATTTCTGAGTGCAAGTATAACATATTACATGTAGCTGAAACGGCAAACACTGAAGTCTGATTTGAACATTATATCTTAGGATTGTTTATATCTTATGAAAATGTTTTACTTTAAATTGTTTTTGTTTTCTCAAAGCATAACATGTTCTTGACAAGACAATCATGTTGCTAATAGTTCTGTGACTATACAACACTGTGATAGGTGTATTGTGCAATACTGTGATAGCTTGTACGTGAAGAATCCTGATGAAACCATTCATGCTTATAGTTTATAAACTAAATTGTCACTACAGAGTTATGTTATCATTCAGTATCCTTTCAGTACATGATGCTGTCAAATAGACTCAGTTGGGAATACAACACCATTAATAGTAATATATTCTACTATGATATATTGCAGTTTCCAAATCACCGAATGATGACATGTTTATGCACGAATTCTGTTAATTCTACATAATCACACATCTAAAAGAAAACTGTAGTTAAAGACAAGTTCTAAGTTATTTATTCCTCAAAATATGAATATTCAAATTCACATCACTAATGGAATTCACGACTACTTACAAAGCTGACAAGAACCAATATTTGGTTCTACACTGATGGGTAAATTCATTTAAACTTCATCAGCATTGTATTTTTGTACGAGATGGTGAGCAAGTGAATTAATGTTTTACGTCGCAGTGGGAATATTTCACCAATACGTGATGATTGTACGAGATGGATAACAAATTCCACTGAATAGACAACAATAATTCAAAAGGAAGATTTTGTTTATGCAACACATCAATCATTAGTAAATTGGTCAACATAACTAAGAAACAGTAAATGATTGGAGATTTTAATAACATTAATGAAGGTAAACAAACGATCACTAGAATACAGCATTGGTGTAGTAGGGAATACCTGAATGAATTGATAAAATTCTTACATAAACTAAAGACACAATTTAAATGTGTAGAATTTATATAAAATTGCTGGAAACACCTACTGCTTAAAACACTGGTGTATTGATGTATAACATATAACCCACAAGACATCATTATTACTAATAAATGCAATGCATGGTTGTATGGTGTCCATGTGAGGAACATGTCACATAATAAATATACCTTCCAACATATAATCTCTGAAGTAAAAGAAAAATATAACAAAATCATGGACAGGCTGCTTATGGTAACTTTTTTGTTTTTGTTTTTATCTAGAAAGAAATAATGAATATTTCCAACAGCATAACACTAACACACACATCGTGTAACCCGAAATGGACATTGCAATTGTGGAGTAATGGAAAAGACATAATAGTATCTTGGGGCCTTACCGATAATAATGTGCATTACAGCTATGAAAATACAATATTCAATGAATTTACATTTCATGTCTTAAAATGTCCGACATGTTAATACATACCCGGTATACTTTTTCTGCAAATGAAAACAAAACAAACTGGGTATTGTTGAAAGTCATCCTAAATTTTCATGTGGACATCACAGTAATAAAAACTCCTACTTAAATGTTTACTATCGATAATCATGAGCATATTGTGGTCATTTAGAAAAGATCATTAATATCCGTAAGATCCAGATCTTAAGATCCAGAAGATATGAAAGAAGTAACATTACATCTAAAATGAAAACTTTTAGTCGAAATCTTCCAAGGAAGTTTGGAGGAAATAGAAAGTAGACACTGATAACAACAGCAGGTGACACACACTGTCCATGACATCACTCTGGTCGTGCAGCAGCTCTAGAAGCCTGGGTGATGATTTATATACAAAGGTTGACAGCCAGGTATGGTCTTTGGTTGAAACAATTCTGCCAGAGAAAGGACGTAATATTGTCTCTAGAACTCTGACGTAGACTGCCTGATGATATTTGGTGGGTGTTAATCAGGTTACCGTAATTTCTTGCATATACCCTATGTGATATTATACCTTAACAACATGAATTTTGAGGTGATGCAGGCTATCTGTAAACACAATTAATAACAAAACCCAGCAAATTCATGCACGGGTGTCACTACTAGCATACTTTTCCACCAACTCTGTCTTAATACAATTAGTTGTAATTAGTAAGCCTGAAATGAAGACAATCAGCAAATCGTGTCTCTACTCAATTAGATATTCCTGCTCAATACAAAGTCACGTGATGGTGGCTTTGTCTTGTCATCGAGTATTAAAGCTGCAGGCGATATGCCGGTGTTGGGTATCTGACAACATACTTTTCTAAATTGATGCATTTGGCTCCCTGCAGGCTAGCCTGTAAGGTGTAGAGGGCTATACACAGAAAATTACGGTAATAAATCAGATAAGCAAAAAATCAAGGTGGGTTAGTTTGTGATTTAGCTGCCTGTGATAAATGAAGAGCTTGAAAACAAAGAGTTAAAGGTATATAATCACAAATTGACGTAAGATTTTAAATCTAGTTTGTTATAAACAAGGATATTAACCAAACCAAACAAATTTCCTATTTATTGTCGAAATTCAGAAATTGATTTATTGCAATATAGCAATGGAAGGTCAACCAGTCATTTAACTTCTGTTATTTCATAGCAGAAAATAAGCAAGGGTGTTCCAATTGCAGTGCTATATGATTGTACATGTATTTGTAGATATTTGAAAAACATCCCAAATATAATTTTCAGTTTTACAATCCCAAGTTTGACAAAAACAAACATGTGATTGTATGCCTTTACCTTAATTCTAAGAAAGTAATGTTAGGAATTAATCTATATACAATTATAAGCAGTGATAAAAACATTACTGTATGGACAATAGTTCTACAAATCTGAATATTATGCTCATTAAAATATCTTAAATATAACATTCATTAATCTAATCACACATGTTTTAAAATATTACTTGTAGAAATCATAGTGTGGAAGGTCTGTATATAAAATACATTTAAATGATTGATAACAATAAAATGATGAGTAAAATATGTCATGGGATAAATGATTGGATGCAAAAATGACAACAGGTTGTTAACATAAATCAGCATATTTAACCAATCACCCCCAAAATGCATGCATGCAACATGCTCAATTACGGAATATTCTAGATAGGTTTCTAAGGGTGTAAAAAGTAACCACTTCAACTACTATTAACACAAACAAGAGTTGGCGGTACGGTTGGCTGTACGGTTGGCTGTCTTACTTGTCAGCCTGATATAGTCAATGCTAGTACACTCATATGCACTTACGGAGGCAACAATGTACCACACTAATTCAATTCATTGTTCACTAACCATTGTTTCCAACACATATTCCTCAATGGCAAGACGAGTCCCAATTGGAGAACTGATTACAAACCTTCCAACAATTGGCATTATCTCGCTGATCTCAGAATTCATCTCAACTACTCCTCAGTATGACAATAATCATTTGTCCAATGGTTGGTTTGTATATTAATCGAAAAAGCCTTGAGATTCAATTCAGTTGAAACACAAATGGAGGCTTGCGCTGGGGTGGGATTCAGAATTGGAGACCAGCCCCCGAACAATTGGTTGTGATGGTGTAAGCAGTACCAACATTCAGATGCTGAGGTGTAACACCATACAAGAGATTTTCCATCATAAAATCCACGTCTGACAATTATGGTTAGTCCGCAGGTCTGATATTGATCATACACTTTTAACATGTCCGTGTATTTAGGTTGTGACATGAGCAGGATACCAGTTAGCCCCAGGCTTCCCAGTTGAGGAACCAGTCTGGAAGGAAGACGAACTCCGAGTCTTGCTGCATTTGTTGACATGTCACTTCCTGTCCTGGCTCCCACTTACACACATACGCCACTCTGAAAAATAACCAGAAACACTTGTCTCATTCTACTTGTTACTTTGATATACCATATCGCCACAATATCTCTTGGTAATCTCACCTGTCATTGTTGATAAAATGTAGCACTGCTAATGTTCAATATTGATCACAAGAGAAGATGCACGGATCACTTACCTCGGATCATCCGTTGTGACAGTGTTTTTGATGAAATCTAGAAACTTGTCAAGGAAGTTGAAACATATTGCTGGATTCCAAGAATTCGGAATGCCCTGAAATATAGAGTTGTCATTAAATAAAAAGTCTACTTGCAAAGCACACTATATCCATGCTCAAAGGTCTATATTATTACCCCATTCAATAAATCATTGTGCACTCATTTCAACTTCTAAACTTCCTGGGAATTGTACAAACCAAGCTCCCAAGGTTATAATCATTTAGGCCAATCCTCTCAAATGGGAAATCAATGACTCAATAGCCGTGATGTAGAGGATTATTGCTTCTCTTATCAACCACGTAGGACAACACCTGTTCAGGGTATCCTTTCACGAAGCTCTCTTATCCACTAAGAACAGCGCTCTCTTTGCAGTGTATTTGCTCCAAAATACAATGGCAATGTTTTTATTTACATAAGCATGACGATGAATTCAGTAAGTCTTCATAAATGCAACGTCATGCAACAGTATAAATACATAACATTTTAAGCAAATAATACTTCAAATGCCAACTGAAAGAAGTATCAGTAAAATCACCTTGGCCATCTCTGGTATCTTGCCAGTGTGGTATTCCTCTAGTCTGTGGACGATGCCGTCGTCGTCGCGCATGCCGCCGATAATCTGGTCGATTCCGATTAGGAAGCTCTGAGCCCACCACTTGATCAGCTTGTACCTGAAACATTCACGTACCAAATGCAGAAATTATCCATTTATTATTTATTCTTTTAATTGGAGAAATAAAAACAATTTGTTGCACGACACTCTTGTAGCGCTACAATAGTTGTAACTGGGCTCCCGCCACAATAGAAAGCGTTGACGTTACAATAGTCGTAGCCTACAACAGCTTCGTTCAGTGGGGTCCTGGGCACAAAATCATCACAATTGCTTATTTAAGGACTTGCACAGGGTAATTTCTCAAGACATGTAAATATACTAGCAGGATATCATGAAAAATGGTTTACCATGTTTCTGTTAAAACCTACCACTTTTGATATATATGTTCAATGTTCACACTGTCACTTATATTAGTTCTGGCAGATGCACAACTTCACAAGCTCTGGAAGTTTGGATAAAGAAGTGAGTTGAACATTGTCAACAGTTGTCGTCCATTGGATGCGGCCGGCATTACCTGATGAAGTTTTCCTTCTGCCTTTGATTGGTCATCTCTCTGGTTGTCTTCAACTCCACGTATTTGTTCTTTGAGCTGAGGGTGGGGTCCACACAGTCCACCTCTCCACCAAACACTGCCATACAGAGAGAACGCCAGGTCACGAGAGAGTGATTATGGAGTTTAACATTGCTGCAGGAATTTCACCCATTTGCGACAATCCAGGTCATGAGCTATGGGTTTTAAGGGACGCATCTCTCGACTTTATGGAAGAGACAATACTGGTAATTATATAGCATCATTGCAAATGCATGAAAGATTCCCGCAGCGACGTTAAACTCCATATTCACTGACTCACCACTAATTATATGGCCATATTTAAAATGAATTTATAATTATTTTTATATATCACTGAGCAGCATATGGTGGATGATATCGGTGCTCTATAAATGTATAATTATTATTATTATTATTGTTATTAGTGCATGTATTATTACTATTATTATTACTATTATTTATTATTTATTTATTATTATTATTATTATATAGTAATATGTATACTGATATTGAACCAATTAACATATAATTACCATAATCATATCTAAAACTTCACTTCCTCCTGAACAAAATCTTTGTTTAAAGTGTTTAAGATAGAGTAGGAAATTTTATATTACTATTTTAATAATGGGTGTATTTTTACATAACTTGGTAAAAGGATCTTTCGAAGATATATTTTTCAAGAATGTAAACGGAAACAAAATCAAATGGCAAGGTCTCCTGGAAATACAACAAAATCTTTACCTAGTGAGTGCTTGCTGAGTCGGGTTCGAACCACAGAACAGAAGCCCTGCTTGTTGTTGACTGGAACCAGTGTGTCAGGCACACCACCGGGCACATCTAACAGAAATAACACCACCATTACCACATCACCATTACCACATCACCATTACATCACCATCATCATATTCTGGTGAAATATTTCTGCTGCGACGTAATGCGTCAATTAATTCATTCACCATACTACATTCATAGCGTAGCTATATTCTCGCTGTGACGTAACGCATTAATTCATTCATTAACTCCATTATCAAAAGCATACTAGTAGTCCTAAAAGCAAAACCATATTACACATTTCAGATTCAGAAAAATAGAAAGTTGACCGGAAAGTTAAATAAAATGACCTGCAGTAAGGTACTGCTCAAACTTGTATCCCCAATAGCACATTTCATCCTGTCTTCTAGGCCGGTTTTCCCGATCCCGTTTCTTAGACTCGGTCTCAAACTCGCACAAGAAATAAGTTCCTCTAAATAAAGTCACTGCGATCATCCAGTTGTCTCTGTTTTCATATGGCGTGCACAGTAGCCTGGTTAGCAGACCTCTCCAACACACGAAGTCAGTGTGTAAGCTGAAAAACATTAAACAAAGAACTTTACATGTTTTTGTTGGTGAGCAAATTACCGGATATAAAGGTGGTTAAATATCCCATCAGATTACATGTATTGTTAAGTGAAAATGAGGTTTTTACATACATGCATATGAAATTAAAAGATTTAATTTGGAGTCACATAACTAGCCTCATAGCATTAACTAGTGTGGATTGATCTGTTAATATGGTTACATGTCATGATAAAAGTAAAGATTCTACAAACAAAAGTATCGTTAGTTTTAGTGGGAAGCATAATTAGTCTGCTTTTTCTTAATCTGCTTAGTCATATCATAATTCATAAAAATATTCATCACTTTTAGCAGGTTCCTTTTCACCTCAAAATTTGCATTGGGAATTGAGTCAGAATTGAGCCAGAAACCGTACTTTAAAAAATGTAATAATCTTGGGGTTTCCTTAGAAATCAAAAGAGGAATGGAAGATGAAGCCATGTAGTGAGGGTTGCATGTTCAAGAATATCAATCCAAGACTTTTTCAATCAATCTTGACAATTTTTCATGATATAAATATGTTATTGAACAAAAGAAAGAATTTGTTTAAAGTACACTGTATTTATAATTATTTCTCAAAACAATAACAAATAGATGATATGTCATGTGTCTAATCAGACTAGTGAAATAGCAACTAATCTCTCATTGAGTGATGTAGGAAAGGAGATAATTAGTTTTCCCACATCATAAGATGAGAGATATATGCTACCAATAGACACATTAAATATCATCTAATGATGAGCTAGCCTTCAATATTTTTGTGTATTTCAGGATACCGGTATTACTGTGCAGTCCTACTGGATATACGAAATACAAACAAACAAATAAATAATTAGGGGATAATTTCCCATAGGCCCAATGTTATGATGGTAAAATCATTAATTTTCAGCAGGTCACACAGATACCTTTACCATTGCAGATTTTCAAATGGTATTGATTATGGGTCGTTTTGTACTAAAACCAGTTCATCCGGGTCGTTTCACGCAGCAACATTTCGGGTTGTTAACACACCTGGGTCATTTGGTGCTCATATCAGGTCGTTTTGTAATTTTCTCGGGTCGTTTCATACCAAGGTTTTAGATCAATGTTTTTCAGTAACACAGTTAGTAGAGAGTACTTCCTTTAATGTTTTTGAAGAATCCTCGTATCCATTGGTGTTATTGTATTACGGATGGATGCATCCTATTTCCGGTATCATTGAGCCAATGTGCTTGTGATACTGCTCACAAGATTAATCGGTGTTAGGACAATGCTTGGCTATGTATTAGTTCTATGTGCTTGTTATACTGTACACGGGTACAATAGATTAATTAGTGTTTTCACGACAATAATGATTTTAGCCTACTGGAGATGTAATAATAAAGCTTATTCTATTTTATAATTTTGTAATAATTATAATATACATATACACGTACATTGTTCTCATCATTTGTTCATATATTTTTAATAATAAAGCAGACTTATTTTATATATATTGTGTTTACCGTCATATTTGTTTTTAATAATAAAAAAAAAACAACGAACATTCCCAAAACTAAAACAATCTTGAAAAGATGTTTTACATTGATGAAAACAATTTCCATGTATATTAAAACCACGGTACAAAACGACCCGAAAGTAATTACAAAACGACCTGGGAATGAATGATGTGAACTGGTTTTGGTGCAAAACGACCCGTTTCCACCCCCCAGGACCCCATTTATTTCGATCAATGGAAGTATATATTGAGAGGTGTACTGTGAGTAAAATGATTTATTAAATTAATGTCTTGCCTTGTAATGATATTATGTGGCTTTGGTTCAATGTCCATGCCTTTGGGCTTTGTTTGTAGCTGAAACTTTGCACTGTTTTCCATGACCCACTTTAGCATGTCATCAAGATACTCTTTTTTATTTTCATCTTTCTTAATCAGATCTTCATAACCATGTGTCAAATCAAAGTGGACATTTTTGGCATCTACCGGACGGACATAAAAACGCATCTGACTTTTGTCTGCACAGAATCGCCTTTCAGAATCCTGTGAGAAACAGCCATTTTCCTCTGGCATTCTAAAATATGGGAAAGGTTTATTGAACCTTTCAAGAGGTTGTGTAGGAAATGCATGTGGTGTAAATTCCCTTGATTCACGTTTTTGACGTTTTGGTTCAGGTTGTGAAAAATTGTCATTGTCAAATAATGCATGTTTCATAAAGTGACCATCACAGGACATTTTATCACATTCAAACAAATTCAGAAACCCTCCACAAGTGGGAAACGGATGTTTACCTTTATTAGTAAAACTAATAGTGCAATGACTACTGTTGTAAAATCGTTAATATTTAAAATAGTGTGTCTATAAATAATATTGGACCTTTTCTATTATTTCAGAAAATATTTATGAAATAGGTATAAATAAATGATATAGTTCAATATATTGATTTTTGGTATCATCTATGGCAATGTGTGCTAAAAAACAACAACAATTATTTATTATATACGGAGGTTGTTAGGAATAATGTATATGAAAATCCGGAAGTTAAACCCTCAAAGGTGAAGGTCAGTTACTAACCAATCAAAACTGAATGTCTATATCAAGATGTCAGCCCCCATTTCTCTCTGAAGTGTCAACTTGTTGTTTACCGGTAAACGTTTCACAAGTTATTCTATTTCTTAGAAAACGATAATACCCACGAACAAATACCGTACATTTCTCTGTTGTATTGACGACACACTGTATGGGATATTCAATAAACCAAATAAATAAATATAGCGATTGTTTTCATCTAAACGGTCCTGACTACTGACACATGACTGAGTCGGACAACACGAGTGTGGAGTGACGATACTTGCCACAATCAAATACATTTCTTTTGTCTGTCAATCATCCATTTCATTACATGTACATGTAGCGCTAACTACATAGTCGAGTTATTCAGATCATTAAGTAAGCAATCGCAAATAACGGTACTTAAAGTATCTAATTAATTATTGCTGAAATAATTAAAATTATATTTGTCATTCTTTCATTTATTTTACTCTCTCTCTCTCTCTCTCTCTCTCTCTCTCTCTCTCTCTCTCTCTCTCTCTCTCTCTCTCTCTCTCTCTCTC
>JAUTBQ010091977.1:0-16212 GCA_032361185.1 Lepetodrilus ovalis
AAGATTCTAGAAAGCGACTATAAACCCCATTACAAAAAAAAAAAAAAAAAAAAAAAAAAACAGTTCCATAAAATAGTTTAATCACTTTTTCGACTAAAATCTTTCATCAAAAGTCCCGCTCATCAGCCATCCTTATTACTGTCATTGTTTCCCTCGTCTCCTAGGTGACCAGGTGAGTCGTCGCGGCGCTCTGACCGGTGGCTACTACGACACGCGGCGGTCACGGCTGGACCTGCAGAAGAGCAAGATGGACCTGACAAAACAGTGCGACGAGCACGAGGTGGCGTGCCGGGAACACCGCGTCAAACTGGAGTCGCTGGAGGGCCGCATCAACAATCTGGTGTCCGAGATGCAGAAACTAGAGACCAAGTGCAGCAAGTACAGGTGTGACCATAGACCTTGTCCTTCACTGATGTAGGCTACTGATGTACACTGATATACCTCCAACTACTATTACAAATACAGATGTGACCATAGACTGTACACCAGCAGGTTACTGACATCCAGTGCTACATACAGTGCTTATATATAGGGTTTTGTCTCCAACCATTACAAATCTTTTGTATGCAGATACACTACACTTATCGTCTAACAATAAGCAAGGGGTAAATGCATAAGTGTTGACATTTTTAAATGTTTTCAGAGACACATATGAAAAGTTGCAAGGTGAAGTGCGTCTGGCAAAAGAAGAATTAAACTCTGTACAGAAACAGAGGCCGTCCAAGGTAAGTTCTTAACTAAAGCAGCTTTCAACTGAACATGGAATACGTAGCGCCACAACTGTATTTGTATGGACCACTATCTGGAGTGATCAGCTAGTCCACATAGTGCATATTATACACTGCTTCGTGTTGTGTCTAGTATTAAAAAAAGACAGGATCTTCTAAATCTGAATTAAGCTGCTATTGACTATGTACACACTAGTAAACAGTAAATAGAGGTTGGAGGTTATGTCTGAGTGTTGTATCCCAGGGCAAGAGTGTGTCAAGTCTGGAGAGCAGTCTGGCCGCGATGGTGGCGACACGTGACTCACTGAATGACGAAGTCGGCACAGATCTCCTGTCACAGCTCAACATGGAGGATCAGCGCGAGGTCGACCAGCTCAACGACAAGGTCAAGGTCAAGACGGAGGAAAACCGGGCTGCCTGGAAGGAGAGGATACGAGTAAGTTCCACACGTCCAAGTTCCTTTACAAGTCTGTCTTCATTGCTTTCTTGTTCTTTGTCATCCATGTCTGAGTAAGTGGCTCATTTGAATTTGCATGTAGCATTGTCACAAATGGGTGAAAGATTCCCACAGTGATGTTAAACTCTGTATGTAGCATATCTTTGTATATCTGTTTATTGAGACTTTCGCTGTGTAAAAACATTTTCGCGGTATACAAGCTGCCTCCAGTTTGGGAGACACAGCCCCGAGATTACGAAACTTTCTGAGTACGATTTCATACTCAACTCAGAATTTTGTTCATAAAATGTTGTGTGACGTCATAGCCGTTGACGTCACATGACGTTTTATGAACAAAACTCCGAGTTGAGTATGAAATCGTACTGAGGAGAGTTTCGTAATCTCGGGGCCCGGTCTGTTGTGTGAACCAATCACTACATGCTCTGTGTTTGCAGCTGGAAGGTGAGAAGAACAAGCTGGAGAACATGCTGAACAACAACCTGTACAGGAAGCGAGAGCGTATGCTGAACGAGCTGCAGGAGACCTCCACTGAGGACAGGAACCAGCGCCTCGAGAGCATGCAGAGTGACCTCACATCCATCGACAGTCGCGTCACCGAGTTCAAGCGGACCACGAGAGGTGGGTGTCGGGAAGTGGGGATGTGGATTTAAAGTAATATTTAGGAACTAGTTGTGTGTCTGGAGTTTATCGCATATGGGTGAAATATTCATGCTGCAACATTAAATACTAAATCATACATTAATCTAATGTACAAATAGGCTTTAGGATATTTTGAATGTAGGAACTTTAGTTATTTGTCAAATGTAGAAACAATGTTTAGGATATGTCAAAAACGTAAGTAGGAACAAGTTTTTCTATTATTTTGTGAATTGTTTGAAATTAATTATTTTCTTTGTTGTTTCAGATCTGGATGAACAGTTAGATAGATTGAATAAGGAACAAAAAGAATTGCAGAGTAATCTCGAAAATTGGAAGGTATGTATTTGTTGCTATTTTGTATCATTAAATTAATATGTGCTGATCGGTCTTTGAAACTGTTCTTTTGCATTATTACTTTACAATATTTAACATGGGCTGGCAAACTGGAACTATCAGGGAAGATCTTAATTTCCTTACAAGTTAACATTGAGACTGATAGTTTGATGATTTGCAGTGTAGTGTTTAGGTTTGGTAGTTTACGTCGTTGACACAATGCTCATCTTCCACTCCAGGCCCAGGAACGAGAGTATCAAGACAAGATCGGAGACGATGCCAAAGATCTGGAGAAAATGACCAACAAACAGAGTTTATTATTAAAAAAGGTACTGTTAGCAGCAGCATTGTGGAGAGATTCCTATTGTGCATTGAACAATATTTTCCCTGGAAATCAAAAACGTAATTTCGATGACATCTATTTCAATGCTATTAAATGGACTAATGCTGTGATTACAGAAAGAAGACTGCATGAGGAAGATCCGAGAGCTGGGATCCCTGCCCAGCGACGCATTTGAAAAATATCAAGATCTCAATATGAAGCAGGTGAGCAGAGAAAATCTCAGTACAGAGTTAGTTCCCTTGACTACCTTGAGATTACATGATCCAACTTTCTTTTTGTACATTTCTGGTCAACCCACAACAAGCTGCTCTTTTGTGTTACTCCAGCTCTTCAATGTGTTTCTTTGTGTTGATCAAGCTGATCAATGTGTTACTCTATTACTGCAGCTGTCATATGTGTTTCCCTGTGTTACACCAGCTGATCAATGTGTTTGTTTCTCTGTGTTACTCCAGCTCTTCAATGTTTCTGTTATTCCAGCTCTTCAGTGTTTTAATGTGTTCCTGTTACTGCTGATATTAATGTGTTTCTCCATGTTACTGCAGCTGTTAATGTGTTTCTCTGTTACTCCATCCCGCAGCGACGTTAAACTCCATATACACTCACTCACTCTGTTACTCCAGCTATTCAGTGTGTTAATATGTTATTCCAGCTATTATGTGTGTTACTCCAGCTATTATGTGTGTTAATGTGTTACTCCAGCTATTCAATGTGTTACTCCAGCTTATTCAGTGTGTTAATGTGTTGCTCCAGCTCTTCTGTGTTAATGTGTTACTCCAGCTATTCAGTGTGTTAATGTGTTGCTCCAGCTCTTCTATGTGTTAATGTGTTATACCAGCTATTCAATGTGTTGATGTGTTGCTCCAGCTATTCAGTGTGTTAATGTGTTACTCCAGCTATTCATTATGTTAATGTGTTGCTCCAGCTCTTCTATGTGTTAATGTGTTACACCAGCTATTCAATGTGTTAATGTGTTATTCCAGCTGTTCAAGAAGCTGGATCAGTGCAATCAGGAGCTGAAGAAGTACAGCCATGTCAACAAGAAGGCCCTCGACCAGTTTGTCAACTTCTCTGACCAGAAGGAGAAGCTCATGAAGCGGAAGGACGAGCTGGACAGAGCTCACAGTGTGAGTAGTGACCTTTGACCTCTGACCTAGATATGGTGTCAAATTTGAGTAGCAACCTCTGATATCTTGACTCAAGTTTAATGTCAATTGGTATCGAGCTTTTTCAGAAACACAAATACCAAATGTCCTTTCTTTTCTCTTTTTCAGTCAATTGTAGATTTAATGAACGCCTTGGATCAGAGGAAGTACGAAGCCATTCAGCTCACATTCAAACAGGTACGGAGAGATTGCATTGAATTATTTCCATTTCGATCTGAACATATCATTTCTCTATAGCTTTGCCATTCAACTTAAAGTTTTTATTTGAACACAATAAGGTCCTTTCAATTTGAATTGGTCCATATTTGCCTCCCTCTTCATCAGAACATGTAACTTTTCAGGTGTCCAAGTATTTTACGGAGATCTTCAAGAAGCTGGCGCCACAGGGTCACGCTGTCCTAGTCATGAAGAAAGGCGACAGCGAGACCGATGTAAGTGAATGTACTCTGTTTACATCCTTTACATCAAAGTATAGCGTACATATGTTACTGTATAAGCCAGGATCTGTGTAAGACTCCTCACGTGTAATGATATCTATTGTATGTTCTGATGTGATCTCGAGGTGTGTCAGTAATCTAACCATGGTAATGATTTCTACAGTATGTGTGTGGATGTGATCTGTAGGTAGGTGTGTCAGTATTGTAACTACTGGTAGAGGTGTTTGTGCGAGTATTGTAACCATGGTAATGGTGTCCCCAGGGAGCGGATGACTCGGGTCCATCGCAGGAAGTGCCCCTGGTAGAGCAGTTCACGGGGGTCGGCATCCGTGTGTCGTTCACGGGCAACCGCGCGGAGATGAGAGACATGCAGCAGCTGTCGGGCGGTCAGAAGTCCCTCGTGGCCTTGACCTTGATCTTCGCCATCCAGAAGTGCGACCCAGCCCCCTTCTACCTGTTTGACGAGATCGACCAGGCCTTGGACTCGTCTCATCGGAAAGCTGTCGCTGGTATGTTTATGTTTGAGAATGATAGCAGGATATGATAGTTGTTGTTGGACATGATAACAGAATGTGATGGCTATTCAATAGGACTGCTCGATTTCTCAGACAGCAGCGTGCAAATCAAGCAAACTGCTTCCAACGTGGTTTCTGTCCAGCCTAGATATGTCAGTCACCATATACCGACACATATTGGCAAGAAATTTGTCAAGTACCTTTACCCTCTCCATGCTACAGGCAACCAGAGATGCCCTAAACACCAGTGTTTGTGTCTACTCCAGCAGGGATAGGGTTAAGCCTAGCCAGATTGCCAAAAGAAACGCCACTTGTGATACGTCGAGTTCTATTCACCAACCTGTTGAGTCGTCGCCTATGGGTGAGATATTCCCGCTGCGACGTAATGCAATAATTCAATCGATCAAACCAACCTGTTGATACTGGTTGTCTCCCCGTGCATTTTGTATTTGGTACGATGAATCTTCGACTCATTTGATCGTGGTCATCTCTCTCTGTATTCCAGACATGATCCACGAGCTGTCCCAGGATGCCCAGTTCATTACCACCACATTCCGACCGGAGTTGCTGGAACACTCGGACAAATTCTACGGCGTGAAATTCAGAAATAAGGTATCGCTATCTGACAGGACGTTTACTGCTTCTAGGGAATGATGCAGATTGTAATTTGTCAGGACAGTAAAAGTTGTGCTTTCAGTTTGAATCTCGTTCATGGGCATGGAATCTTGAGTAAATTAATCTTGAAAACGTCTCTAATCTAGGCAATCCCAGGTGTAGACCAGTTTGACATGGAGAGAAGATTGCATTTGCAATGGCTGTGCATAATGTACCATTCTAAAGACCTGGGTATCCTTTCACGAAGCTCTCTTATCTGCTAAGAGACTGGTAGCACTCGCCTAGCAGTGTATTAGCTATCGGCAAAGCGAGCGCTGCCACTCTCTTAGTGGATGAGAGAGCTTCGTGAAAGGATACCCTGTGTTATATCATGTAACAAAACTATTGGAAGATGTCTCAGAAATACTGTGAAAAAGATATTTACTGTAAACCTCAAACTCCAACATGCATTTTTCTGGATAGCAGTTTACCTTTTAATAGCTACTAGACCGATAGTTGCAGTTGGGTGAAATATTCCTGGTGTAATGATTATGGTTCAAATTTCAAAGTTTCTTTTTATTAAATGTGTAATTTCTCCGCGCAGGTCAGCCACATCGAGTGTGTGAGTCGAGAAGAGGCCCAGGACTTCGTAGAGGACGACACGACTCACGGCTGAAGCACGTCGACGCCGGCGACAATACACCAAGCTACTCAACCTGCCCTAGCCACTGCCTGTAGACAAGACACATGGACCGGTCTGTGGCCGGAGGCCAAACTTGTATGTCACTGTTTACAGCAACAACTGGATGTCACGTGCCTGTCAGCCTCAACAGGCCAATGTGACATACAAGTGGATCTGTTGGCAGCTTGATTCTTTTACTAATTAATTATCGTTAGTGAACGATACCAAGACAGACCTGAACATTTCCCGACGTGTGCGTAGACTCTGAGCTGGACACACGGGGTACAGGGTTGTCAAAATCAGAAGTCGACGCTATTGACGAATTTGAAAGTCAACGATAAAAAAAAGTCAGATTTTCTGTGAACAATAATTCAAGTGTCTATTGAAGTAACACCCAGCTGAATCTTGTTTGTGAAATCATGAACATATAATATGCCCGGTCTGTGTTCCAATCATGTTCATATTACATTGTTCATATTACATGTTCATATTACATTGTACAAACCATCATAATTCTATATATCAATTTTATATTCACACATCACCAATTTTTATACTGCTACCATTAGCCGTAGTATTGGTTCATTTCATTGCTGTGTGCTGTACATTGCGCTAAGACCAGAGAGCATATTACACATCTTGTGTTATTCAGTATATATCGAGAACAAATGTATAGCAAATCTATTGAGTGACTGTTGTAATGTTTAACAGAGGTTGGTTGAATTGAGAATTACATCTTTCACTTATTCACTCATTATGTTAATGAATTGAAAAATGGTTGTCTTTTATTGTGAAATTGCTCTTTTCAATTAGCCATTGAGATTGTAGGTCAATAGGGGTGCCAACATGGTTAAACTTGTGTTGGCTTTTGTGTTTTAGATGACAGTAATTGTGAGTTTCAGACATTAATTTTTATGTTGTTCGTTCATCATTTTACATCTTTATGTGAAACCAACTAGAAACTATCGAGAAACTCGGGTTTGTGGGTCTCGTAATTATTGATGAGAGCCTGCCACGATTTACTACTGATTAAACTGTTGACATTAATAATGTCTGTTAAGAACTGTAGTTAATGTAGTTAATGTGAGGAGGTCTCTAGTTACTGTTCTGAAAGTGCTTTAGATCTTAGATCTGATATTATGTGTGTTGAGAATTACCTTTCCTGTCTCCAAACTGATCAGTGAACAGTTGTTTCACTTGTGTCAGAAGATGAACTTGTGTATTAAATATAATGCAACAAATGTTTGCATTTATTTACAGATGTGTTTACAGCAATCAAAACTAACTATAAAACTTACTAGCCCGAATAGTGATGCAAAGAACAAAACACATGAATTTCTACTAGTCCTTCAGCATTGGGAGAGATTGGCTGGGCTAGCAGGCTAGTGTTATGGTAATTTCAATCGCTGTGTTTAATAATATCACGGATATTAAACATGCTTCCCTTGAGGATAAAATTACCAGGAAGTCTTCATTTTTGTGTGAAATTATGGTGGTGTTCCTTTAGTTGGGTTATAGTAGAATGTAGTTGCAGCATTAAAACTACAAACCTGAAAGGTGTAAATCTTGTATTGGGTGTCGGGGCATCGAACCCTGTATATGGGGTCTGGTATCGTCGCCATAAGTTCTACATGTGGGGAAGATATGGATGCATTGACTGTATTCATTGTAGTCATAATGCTTGTCTGATCTGTACCAGCCCTGGCTCCCACGTAGTACCGTAACACCAGGCTGCTACAGGGTCTCGTGCCTCTGCTTCTTACTGTGTAATACTACATTGGATAAATCACTGGAATATATATGACGACACTCGATAGATATCAGTATTTATGTAATAACTGAAATATGTTTATCAGTTTATCAATAAATATATTATTGTCGAAAAAGAATTTGCCTTGTCTATTTGTAGTGAGTAACTGTACTGACTACTGAGATATATAACTGCTCGGACCTAGAACTGCAAGTCCTTACTAGGCAACAAGTAACATAAAATCACTTGTATACAATATTTACTTCCCTTGGACTACATTTTCTTTTCAAATGAAATCTGCCTATATTGCCAAGATATTATTTATTCATTTAATTAAATATTCTAACTTGCACTTCAATATAGACAATCGTGTCAAATATCACGTGATCAACAACATTATATTGTGTAATATGCAGGAATTTTTACATTGAAGTTGGAAATTTTGAAAACTTAATATTACCTTCAATAATGACTTCAAAAAGGTATTTGTATGCATCAGATAAAATCTTTCTGTGTGATGCACTGTCACACTTTGAGGGCGTTCATGTGTTGAAACGAGAACAATTTATTAGGTTCTATGAAAAACAATGTAGACCATCAGAAATCTCATCTTTTACCATATGACAAAGGCACCTGGTCCAATGGTAGTGTTAACAGAAAACCAGAGCACGGTTGCATGAGCTGCAGCAGACAGATAGGGTGTGTTCATGGAAACCAAAACCATTACTGATAACTTCCAAAGCTATTCCTTGTGTAGTAACAAAATGGTAATTGTAGCGTTGTGGAGATTTCCATCCAAACTTCCGCTGCATCAACTGTTCTCATCAGAGGGTGCCAAAACAAAACTGGACGTTCTAACATTGGACAGCTGTTGGATAGCAATAAATAATGGAAGATTGGAGAGAATGGCCCACATTGTATTTTAAAGGCATACTATCACAGATATTACATCCACACTTTCCGAGGTGTATCGGTCAATGTCCCTACCAAAACTGTTGGGAAATTGATCGAGGAAGTTTGGGTGCAACTGCCTTATACCCACCCCTCTTCCGGTGGAGTATTATGTATGCCTTTTGCATGTAAAATCTATGAAATATCTGAGAATAAATGTATAACATAGTGTAAGTTGTATTTGATCATCGAATCTCCAGATCCCCCTCATCAGCTGTTTATACTTTTGGACGAACAATTATTTTGTGCTGCACATGGTTTTATTTTAGCATGTGTATGTGACATCATAGCCACGTGACTTTCTTGACTCAGTCATAACTAATCAGTCAGCTATTTGGTCCCTTGGTAGCTGACTGTGGAATCAAGATTATGTTTTGATAAGGTTTGGGCACATGTATTTCATGAATTTTAGGATGCATGAAATACAAATATGTACAACTTGATGAAGCGAAAGCGTAAGTGTATTTCCGATATTCCTACACTTGCTCCAAAATGAATAAATTAATGCTTTGAAAAAGTGTAGGTTCATTTCTGATATCGGGATATACACCTACCCTTAGAACAAAAGAAACCATGGCAACAAGACCGGAAGACGGGTATAATTGTGGTTGTTTTGGACTATTTCTTAGGTACAACTGCAAATTACATTCACTTGACATATAACATCATGTTTGCAAGTCCAAAAACCTTTCCACTACTGTGCCTATAATTTACAACTGCACGATAGGTTGAATCGAATGTACAAAATAATTAGTGGACTGCATCCTGGCTTCTACTATACACATACAAAGGGAGATCACTCAAAATATTCGGTTACTTTCCTATAAGCTCAGTTATTGCAGCAAAGACAAGATAACTATGGGTCTGTAACTGTAATTCATATAAAATATGATGTTTTGTTAACTATTGAGCGTTGGGGAATAAGTGCATCAGTAACAACTTTTGAGTGGAGAAATCAAGCCTAAATACTCTGATAGAAATGTGTTTGTCCATTATATAGGTCAACCAGCCATGATAATATGCCTATAAGGCCTTTTGATGCTTTGACTATTTTCTTGGCTATAAATCATTTACTTTGGCAGACATTGCATTGCTGGAGAACATCATATGTACATGTACATGTATCACCAAAACCAGGAATGGAAAACTGTTAAGTAAAATTTAGCAATTCATAAACTGAAAATCTGCAAAGTAAAACAATGGAGGTGGTTATCTTGCAATTCACAGTTGGCTCATTTTCTTTATTATTCTTTATTACACAACAGGATCTTTTACATACATGTATTCATTTCTTTATCTTTGATAAAGACTTGGTCTCCCCATATCATATCCAATTATTGTTCAGTCTATCTGATATTACAATGCAACTCCATGTAACTCAGTGTAACTCAATGTAATCTTTACATTGACCAACAGTAGCTGTCAGGCTCATTCCTGTAGTTCAGCCAGTCACAGAAACATTCCACAATCGAAAGTTTGATTCAGAATTTAAGAAAACAAAACGACCATGTTCTGGAAATGTACATATCAAATTTATTCTCGTTGAGGACATACACTACACATGGTAGATGACAAGTCATGTCATCCAATATAGGTGATCTTTAATACTGATGGCGAAGTCACATGACCCTGCCAAGGCAATATGAGGTGCGTAGGACAGGCGGGTGATTGTCAGGACACAAGACGGCCTCTAGCGTCAATTTCACAATGTTGATATGTACACGTTTTTACGGAATGGAACACGACAAAAAGTCCCAAGGTATACTCATTATCACAAACAAATCACTTACATAATCATAGAAAACAATTAAATGCCTGAAGCATATATTCAGTGGTAATTTACCATATGTAAACAAACAATTCGTTCTCGTGTAGTGTGAACAAGTGCAGTATCATGTATACACATTCTTGTATAACATCACTTAACGGACATTTTTCTGCATACACAAAGCATATGCAATGTCAAAACTGAAACAAATTAATAATTTATTCACAAAACAAAGTGATTTTTAAAAATGTATTCATCAAGAATTCTAAAAAAAAAGTATTAAAATAAAATCCCAAGCTAATCTTGACCACTAGTATTTGATAATCATATTTGAATAAACCTTGTATAGATCTATGTAATCTTAAAATGGGTATCCAATCACTGGAATTTAAACAAGTTTTTTCTTCTAAATAAGTCTGTTTCCTGGTTAGTATGGACACCAGACAGATTAACCCTCTCCCTGCTGGATTATCCAAAACACAGCTCTTTAGGGCATCTCTGGTTGCCTGCAGCATGGAGAGGGTTAAACGCATGTAATCCAACACACAAGTCGGTCAGCCTCAGTGTGGAGCTGTGTAAACATCTTTATTGCCTCAGTTAAAAAGTAGAAATCATATTACTCTACAGGATTCTGCTTCTCCACCCTCAAATATTTCAAATAACTACTAGATCAAACAGTTGCTATACAACACTTGCAGTCAGTGCTCACTGAGGTAGATTGAGGTCTATACTACAGTATGTTGCCATTTTGCAAAACCGTTTGTTAAACAAAAAGTAGAAAGTAATATTTTTTTATGATAAAAAAAATTGATTTATTAGCAAAATTTGTCCTCTTTTTCCCTTATGTATTACAATCCACATGAACACAACAGACTGAGCTGTCTACTGTGACCTTGACCTTATTTGAAGGTCACCACAACCTGACCAATCCCTGGGACCATACTACAGGTAAAGAAACTCAATATATAATTAATTCTCCATGTAAATGAAGCTTTCTGATTTTTTTCTCCATTGACCTTGAATAAGGTGAAGGTCACTAAGACAAAGTATTCAATCCCATGCTCATGTTCCATGAACTCAGTTTACCTCTCTGAGATATAGCAAAAATAAATTATAAATGTCTATCTGCTTTGACCTTGACCTAGATGTGTCTGATAGAATGATGGGCGACTGTTACTTACAGATGTACAGAAAAATAATAACAATATCGGCAGATTAAAGCTTATTCTCTCAGTGTACAGTGTGCAAATATACAATGACATGAGTATACAATCTATATTATGAAGTATTTTACATCCTGGTTTGGTATGACTTTACCCTGTAGCCATGGCAACTGTCAATATATCGCATTTCCACTAGCACAATCTTTCACACACCTAAACCCAAGACATTCTAATATCATTATAAACATGATATACGAAATTTAATGATTGTTTTGCCTCAACACCCAGGAACATTTCCCGAAAACAAAAGTCACTAAAATGTAAAAACTACAATGGAAAGTAATTAAAAAGTTCTATCAGGATAAACTAAGTACTTTTCTATCATAGTAATCTTCAAAACTTTACTGGGGAATAGTGATCACTTTCAAACAGAAAAAAAATAATATATGAGAACAATTTGCTCATTGTTACACAAGTATGTACATCTCTATACAGACCATTTTATACAAAGTAGACATCTTACTTTCACTTTCAATGTTGTAACATTCCCTACAAATATACATCTATGTAAAAATTACAACAAAGATTTTGATCCGATTCTAAATATAGCACTATTTATTCCATGATGATTGTCAATCACCATCATAAATCTCTCTCGAAGTCCAAACATTTACCCTGTTTCCGCGCACGCCACACGATCACACCTGACTCTCACACTTCTGTACAAACACATGCACACGTCATCTGCCCTCTCTCAGTACAAAGTGGGGCGGCTTGAAAATAAATTATACAAAGTTATGGTGGATTATTTACACGTGCGATACAGTCTTTTATACACCATGTCTCTCTCCTCTCACTGAAGGCCACGAAGTTGCCATGGAGAATGTGTTTGATTGGTTGTCATCTCATGCCAACAGCCATCTACCGTAACCATGGTGATAATAAGTATTGTCAATATATATCGATCTAAAATTTTGATTGCTCATCTAACATTTGAAAAGAACTAGCAAATGTGTTTTTTTGCATTGATTTGATCTAATATATTGGAAATGGGATCTTTGATTTTTCTGTAATGGTGACTGTAATGGCTTCAGTAACTGTCAAGCAACAGTTACTAGTACATCAGCAGTATTCTTACTCTGTCTGTCTGTCACAAACACATCCACACACAGGTCGTTGGTTGGATTTGTATCAGATAAAGCTTTGTCCCTGGCGAACGGTCTGCACATGCTCAGTGGTCACTTCCTGGATAGGCCTGAGCACGATATCACTCACGCTCCGCGACAGTCTTTGAGCGCGCTCACAGTAACAGGAAGTGCAAGGCAGTATCAAGGCTCCATCGAGTCTCTGTATGGTACTGCCATTAGTTTACATGTCACAGCAGTGCAACATGTATATACTCCAACTGAAGATCACTCTGGCTTGTAACAGTAGTACTGGTAGACCTTCAACAACCGGTAGTCGCAATACAACCAGTAGATGTGCAGCTGGTAGCAATATGGCAACCAGTAGCAATACAACTGGTAGCTATACAGCAACAGTAAGCAATAAAACTGGTAGCCATACAACCAGTAGCAATACATCTGGTAGCTATATGTACAACTAGCAGATGTCATACAACCGGTAGCAGCGTAACTGGTAGCAATACATATAAACGGTAGCAGTATAACAACCAAGTTCAGCAGCTGTACGACACTCAACACAAGTTTTGCAGCCGTATGACACCCAACACGAGTTCGGTAACCGTACGACACACAACACGAGTTCAGTAGCCGTACTGCACTCAACACGAGTTCAGTAGCCGTACTGCACACAAAACGAGTTCAGTAGCAGTACGACACACAACACGAGTTCAGTAGCCGTACGACCCACAACACGAGTTCAGTAGCCGTACAACACACAACACGAGTTCAGTAGCCGTACTGCATGTGGGGGTGGCTGTGATTGTGCTGGCTGCGCGATACAGAGGAGATATTATCAGAGTAGTAGTCAATGCTCTGTGCGGACTTAGGGATCTTGTCTCTGCTAGCCTGCAGTATGTTGGCGTTGTGGTAGTTGGTGTAGAAGTCCTTGTCGTGGGTGGGCACGGGGATACGCTGCACCTTCAGGCTACTGCTGGTGGAGTTGCAGCGACGTCGACGCTGCAGGATGAAGATGGCGAGGATGACTATGACGAGGACGAGACAGGAAGGCACGCCGATGAACAGAGGTAGGTTGTTGGTGGAACTCGATGAGTCCGTCTGGTGAGTGTACGCTGGTCCATCTTCATCACCTGAAACATGATGAATGAGTCGGTCAAATGGCATCCACCTGGATCACCCCATAATAATGAAACATACAGGGCTCTGCATAAACGCTTTAAGGCACCCGACCCTGTGTACTGTCAGACATGAGACTACATGACCTGTCAGACATGAGACTATGTGCCCTGTCAGACATGAGACTACGTGCCCTGTCAGACATGAGACTACTTGCCCTGTCAGACATGAGACTACGTGCCCTGTAGTGAAAGAACAAACCCAGCTCCCCTATTGGTCAACATTGACATACCTGCAGCAACGACGGACAGGAAAGCGCTGCGGAAGTTGTAGCCGATGGTGTTGGCGCCCAGACAGATGTACATGCCGGCATCGGCCGCCGAGGCATGGTGGATGACCAGCTTGTTGAGGTAGGTGCCATCGGGTCGCTTCAGCAGGTCGCCTGTCTTCAGCACCACAAACTGCTGGCCCTTCACAGTGATGGTGCTGTTGTGGTTCTCCAGACTCGCTGGGTCCTCCACTCGCTTCAGCCACTGCAAGGGGAGGTAATCCATCAAGCAAAAATAATGTTTTTCTGACGCTAAATATACAACATTACCATTGCTTTCAAATCATGATTTTCTAATGTAATCAAACTGTCATTTTTCAAATTTCTTCATAAAAGCCTTTATTTATTTAAATTACAACCATATTTTGTACTTTAATGAAATCATTTGAACACAGATAATTTTCAATTTTCAACAGCTACAAATTTAATTATTTTCTCCTGTTGGAATTATTAGGGTAATCACTGTAGTTTAAGAATTTAAGAACAATGTATATTCATTGAATAATCATTCTAATTAAGAAATGCATGGGATATCTAAAATGGTAAAAGGTAGAGTAACTCTAGTAACAAATAAGGCCAGACAATCAATAAGCCAGTTGACAGATGGGACGAGACCCTTTTCTCCTAGGGTGCTTTACATTTACTCATTTCATTCTCAACATATTTGAACTTTTGAAAGAAAACGGCCAAGATGAGAAGTAAATTGTGTAAAGTACAGGTTGCTGTCTGGTCTAGACACACTGCAGTAGCTCGGTGTGCACGCTGGCCGGCTGGAATACCCCTACAAATGCTAGTATTCACTCCATCTCCTACGTTTCTGCCTCTATTTATTCTGTCGACAATGAGATGTTTTTCTACTGTACTGCACCATCTGTTCTAGCACACGTCCTCACCAGCCTCACTTTCACCAGGTGGACCAAGAAAAACGAAAGCTGACAACTCTCTCCGACAACTCTCTCCATCGAGCCTCTGAATGATGACTAAATATCTCAACTTTCTCCACAAATATTTACTTGGACGTCCACATTATGTTGTCGATCGCGCAAAGCAGTGTGAGTTTCCGCGACTTAACTGGAAATAGCCACACCTCACACAAGACCTGTGTTACATGGTTTCCTTTGAAGGCAAGCCATTTCCTCCTTGATGTAACTTTTTGCGTCATTAATACACACAATTGTAGGTAATTAAATGTTGGGTGTTACCGTACATACTCAATTGTAGGTAATAAAGTGTTGGCCTTTAGCCCGGATGTACGCACATTCTGTAGGTAAAACATTGGGTCCACCTGTATGCATACAGTAAGTATAGGTAATTACATATTGACGGCTACCTCTCTACACAACTGTAGGTAATTCAACATTGAGAGCTAGTTACCTGTATATGGGGATCCACCACACTTCGTACTCGACACTGGAATGACGCTGTTTCCCCAAAATCTACCGACGTGTTTTTGGGATGTGGAGCTAACATAACAGGCTTGTTGTTGTTACGGATTCTGTCTGAAACACAGAAAGACGTTATATTATTAAATATGAAATATTCTCTCATTGTACATGTCTGTGTGTGCACACCCAGTTATTAGTCTCTCTCTGTAGATGATAGAGGGCGCTCTGGTAAACCACAGTGACTTACCTATGACCTTGAGAGTGTAGGTGTAGTTGATGGTGCCGAGGCGGTTCTCCACGATGCAGGTGTAGTGTCCAGAGTCCGACTCCTTCACCTCATGGATCTTGAAGATCCACATGGGGCGGGAGTGTTCGTTGTCCTCCAGCTCAAGAGACCCGTCCTTCACCCAGCGCACGTGAGGACGTGGGTTTCCTGTGGCGCGACACTTGAGACGCACCGTGCTGCCAAGTGGGCGCACAAAGTCCTTGTGCTTCATCTTTCCCTCGTCATTGAACGTCGGAGCAGCTGAAACGAAACAGATCGGGAACTTAGGCAAGTGACAAGCACTTAGACTATTTTTGAAAGTGCCTAGCAGGGAATGGGTACCCATTAGGATAATAAGGTACAGTGAATGGAATACTCAGCAGGGAGTTGAGAGGGACAGTGCGTAATGTGAAGTGCATTAAGTATACGGCTGAATGTGGGTTTTGGTGCATG
>JAUTBQ010092088.1:0-16211 GCA_032361185.1 Lepetodrilus ovalis
AACCACCTATTAGTATATGTACAGTAACCACCTATTAGTATATGTACAGTAACCACCTATTAGTATATGTACAGTAACCACCTATTAGTATATGTACAGTAAACACCTATTAGTAACTGTACATATTAGTAGCTGTACAGTAACCACCTATTAGTATCTGTACAGTAACCACCTACTAGTAACTGTACATATTAGTATCTGTACAGTAACCACCTACTAGTAACTGTACATATTAGTATCTGTACAGTAACCACCTATTAGTACTGTGTCCCCTCGATATATAACACTGACGTTGGGGTCCATGACATACAGCCCTGTGTTATAGTACCAGCCTTATACGATATTGGTGGGAAACAACGAAAATAAAAATGGGATCCACGTCTGACCCCGTCATATATTCGAATCCGCTGTGTATCGAGGGGGCACTGTAATTGTATTCTACTGTATGCATCTGCACACAAACTGCATCACTCAAATTACTGTCTGTCTAAAAAGCAACTGGGAGCAGGAAGCTGTGCATGTGACATGTCATTGTATACGCAGTGATGAGACTGTACAGTGGAATAGCCAACACTGTAACCACTCGAAATACCACTGGCGGTATTTATCAGTTTACTGACACTGTGTAAATGCTGTCTTATGATCAGGATGTGGTGGCAACTGCATGAAATTGAGGAAGTCGATACACACGGTTAAAATCCCCGACAATCCTCACATTCGTCTGTAACCTTTGACCTTCTACAGTCAAGGAAAACACCAGTTCTCACATACATGGCCCTTTCCACTACACTTTAGTCTACTAGAATTTCCTGACATACAGATGTACGATGTTAATACATTGCACAGCACACCATTGTGTGTGTTCCAATATTCTGTTTGCTTGGAAGAATAAATACATGCCAAAAATTCACTGATGATTGGTCACAAATGGAATGCCGTCACTTCAAAGTCAATACACTGGGGGAGATAAAATAATACACAATGGCCTGATAAACACTGGTGGTGAACAATAATCTCTGAAGGACCGTGGGGAACATCAAATTATTTACGTTGACAAATTGTTTTACGGATTAATTCCTGCTCAATTTGTTAAGAGGCCCTAAATAATTAACTAAGTATGTTGCAAAAGCTCTCAAGCGGTCACTAATGCAATTTGGTAATGTGTGTGTTGGAAGAACTACCAATATTCTGAGCTGTGCTATACTTTAACAATTACTTGTAATTTATCTAACCATTTACAGTGACCATCAACATCATTGGTATACGGTGCATGCAATCTTAATTCAATAAATAGTATACAATTACTTAGCAATGATTAAAATATTTGAATTCCTGACCAAACCATGTTTTTAATTTTATGACATGTTGGCCATATGCCTCACAAAATAATAGGACTTTAGTAATTGTACTATTCTTTGTTTTCCTTTTATGTAAAAAGTCCTTTTTATAATTTTGTATGTAGTTTATATTTTTGTGACATTTCAATATTCCCCTTACTATCCGACAGGTAATCAATTGATATACCATATCTAGTTTGAAATAAACCATAATTGTCCATAACCCTTTTTTATCACTCTCCAGACGTTTGGATAATCAGGTTGAATGCAGCTGTCATCATTATTGTTGCCAAACGCCTGCTCAGAATCAGATAAAAAACCAAATCCACTTCCATATCCAGTCTGGGACATCGTTGATGGATCGTGTAATGTCAGCCTTGAGAGCAATATCTGCGCAGATTTGCAGGAAGTAATATTTTGGTTCCAGCCTACAGGTGCCTGCTCATGCAATACTGCCATGTTAGCTGTAAGTGTCTTATCTGTGGAGTCTCACAACACTGGAGTACGTGCCAGGTGCCAGCCAACAGAGCCATGCTGGCAACCACTGCCGTCTAATCACAACGGTCAGTTCAGCTTTTAGCTTTACAGCATTTCTGTGATCTGCTTATTGTAGAACCTGCCATGTGATAATAAAAACGTCCCACAAGACTATGCACTGGTTCTGATACACAAAGGGAGGTAACTGCACTGCACACATAGACATTGCAGCCACATCTTCCACACATATGGAACAGTCTGCCACTTCAGAAGTGATTACCTTGGCCCTAAGGGCAGGATTTGAACTTGGAATCCAGGAATTTATGAAGAAGGGTGGAGAATTTAGAGCTGCCTTTCAAATTTATTTCATGGATATTACGATTTGTCAGGAACCCTGGAACACCTGTAGTGCCCAGTTATTGCAGTACACCTACAAGTACCAGTCAGTACTGACCAACCCAGGATCATTACTATACTGCAATACAGACATTGCATCCTATCACGACATTGGACACAGACTCTGGACCCCTGAGGGAGGGCTCCGAAATCTGACGATCT
Source organism: Lepetodrilus ovalis (assembly GCA_032361185.1). Lineage (NCBI taxonomy): Eukaryota > Metazoa > Mollusca > Gastropoda > Lepetellida > Lepetodrilidae > Lepetodrilus > Lepetodrilus ovalis. The sequence goes on from JAUTBQ010092088.1 coordinate 2,373, forward strand.
ACAACACGCCCCTTTGGGGATTCCACAAAGTCTGATGGGCTTAGGATATGAGGAAATTATTCCAACGTTAATTTTCTATAATAAATTCCTAAAAGCCCAATAGAAGCTAATCAGCTATTTGAATTTAAATGGTATCCAAATTGTAAATTAATCATTTTAGTACCAATATTACTGATTAATAAGAGTCAGTGTTGCGAGTTGAGCGCCAGACAGTGTCTGCATTGGCTTCTGTGATGGTTCTTGAGCCGGCCTGCATTCCCTCATCACAGATCAATATCAGTAATTATTACTTCCATCTCCAGTCTTTCAAGTAATAACAGACCCAACATAGATCCAATTTCTGCATCACAGCATGCTATTCATAAAGATTCCCAATAACAGATACAAAATAAAGCCAATTCCGCATACTACCCAACCATTCATCAGTTCATGAACATGTATAATTCCCAATTCGTTGGCGGTGTTCCGGAGACTGGTTCCTTCCATTGGTGATGTTCCGGAGACAGCTCCCCCCATTATTCCTTATACTAAACTGTTTAAATCTAGACTCAGTGCATCAATCATGGCAAATCTCAGATAGCAGCAGCTTTCAGGTAGTGTTCTAATCTCTGTGTGTGTGTGTGTCTATGTGTGTGTGTTCATGTGTGTTCATGTGTGTGCATGCGTGTGTGTGTGTGTGTGTGTGTGTCCGTGTGTGTGTGCGTGCGAGGATGTGAGGGGTGGGAGAGTGTCTGCAATTTATGAAGCGCAATAAATAATCTTTCTCAGACAGTTGAACCTAAATAACTTAAGATTATCAAGCTGGAAGTAAACTTGTAAATCAGTTTGAACCAATAAAATACACGGTGAAAGATACTTTGACTGTTACTACGTGCTTCTCGAACTAACCTTAGCATTTAACATTTCAGCGATCTGCATGTTGAGTAATTAAAACTTTGATATATGGCCAATCACAAATAGCACGTTTCTAATATCTTGTACAACAGCATGACTAACAACTACCACAGATCAAATCCAATGACACCAACGTCCATGCAGTTCCTTCAACTGTGTGCCTTTAGTAACATTGCTGTGTGTACATACAGTTTGGTCAATATTTGTATTATACTTTGCTGCATATTGCTTATTTAATTGGTATGGCTGAGTACTGGGAGGCTAAAACAGACTAGACCCAATCCTAGACGCCGAGATTATCAGACGTTTTTGAGCAGATTTTCATTCTCAGCTCAAAGTTTTGTTCACAAATCCTCATATCAAATTTGAGCTTGAGCATGAAATCGTACTCAAAAAGGTTTCGTAATCTCAGGGCCGGTTTGAGCATGCCTGGGTGGACACAGAGTGAATGAGTACAAATGTTGAGCAGAGGAAGGTCAGGACTAGCAGGACTAGCAGGACATGGAATGGGAGTCTATAGTGTAAATACAGACACAGGGATTAGCAGAACGACCTTGACGGGATAATCTCCAGTCTACTTATCACATGCTTTACAGAAGGTCATCGGAACTGCAGGCTCCACTACACAGACATGGAAACAACTCCTTATCAACAAATTGGGTCCCTGAGTGACGGATGTCACCATGACAACACAATTAGTTCTTCTCCTAATAAAGGCCTAGTATCTGTGTGCGATTACAGCTTTTAAAACACTGGCTAATTAACAACTAATCTCCTAATTATGTTCACATAGGCATGTCTTTACATTTCCGTAATCAGTTAAATACGGTCATGACTACAACAAAGCATGAATGCTTTCACTAATCACATTGGAAATTGAGTAAAATGTACCTGGAAATACTTTCCAAATGAAAATCCATCTAACATTTGGACAGGTTTTTACAAGACAGGACAGCAAATAGGTTTACCACAAACGTAAATGCAAGAAGCGTTTGATTTGAAATGCGACTGGTAATAACGGCCACTACAAAACAATGTGTTCCCTGTTGTACAAGACACCTGATAGCTATTGGTCTCAACTTTCACAAACAATTAGTTACTTGTGTAAACTGTACACAGCACATACAGGAAGTCTACAATGGCAGCTATTAGAGCCAGGAAATGGTAACCTTGTGGGGTACCAGTACATGCCAACCACATGTTCTCTAATTGACTCAGGGTTCCACCAACCATTGCTTTCATCTTTCATGTTCTCATTGGAGTTTGAATATTTGAATGTGGCTCATGGTTATGAAACGGCTGATCTTACTTGATAAAGTGAAATAAACATAGAATTTTAGAATTAATTATATCATGATATATACATGATATACACTGATATAGGAGACATTCGTGGTATAAATAGAGGCCTATATTTATCTTTTTCAAATGATAATTATTTTTATGATTGTAAATTTTGCACCAGTGACCATATTGACAACGACTTCCCAATTCTATATTTGGATAAAATGACTTATATTTATAATTACTGCAATTATTTTTATTATTATGATTAATTTGTGGAAATATTTGATCATCCAGCAAATGATCACATTTCCCCCAAGATGGACATCATTCAGGTTACCATGGTAACTGATATTCTACCATTAATTAAATTAAGGATTGATTCTATTCATGTTGGTGAGCATGCATGCATGCAATCTGATAGACACTGGTTAAGATACCCTTGGAGATGAAACGTAGGGAGTAGACAGAAAAACATAATAAAAAAAAGCAGATGATTGTATCCAACTACAAACACGATGAACAAAATTTGAATGCATCCCAGGGCCAGAAATAGCTTGATCGTGATGGTGGTTAAAATATACAGTATCATATTGCATCTAGAATAAGGAATTAAGTTGGTTTTAACTTTGGCTTAAAGCACCAACATAATCAAAGGTATTTTTGCATCTGACGACTTGTTCATTCATAAATGTATCAAGTGATACCAACCAATATGAATATGTACTAAATACTTATATGTAAATGGGGCTTGCTTCTAGCTACCACAGCTGCCATTAACGACCGATTTAACTGATCATGTTATTCAATGGCACTGTCATTGTTGGAAAGTAACACATCAAAATGAGCTATCGAGGCATATCTTCAAATATAGCGATCAAAATAATTTGCCCTTGGCTAGGAATTAGCCATCAGGCAATTAATTTAGACATTAATACGAGTGTTGTAGATACATGGGGATAGCGAACGACCCGGGACAGACGACCTGGTGGCGGTTACATCAGGACGTAATCCTGACCCCGGGTCATCTGTGTCTCCCCCTGGACGTACATGGACTCACAGTGATGTACGACTTCATCATGAGATGACCCCACTGACCAGGGTCACCAGTGGTCGGCACAGAGAGATGAAACACAGCCAACTGTAATCCATTCAAGTGTTGTACTTCAATGTACATTAATCTCAAAATACATATTGGCCAGTGAATGAATGAATTAGTGCATTACATCGCAGCAGGAATATTTCACACATACACAACGACTGCAATGCTAGCCTGAGTGAATAGATATTCTGTTCTGATAGGATGCTGAGAGTTTACATTAACCTTGAAATCCGACCATTATCGTATTTATTGGATAAGTAATCAAAATACCTATGTATCGAAATACAAAAATATAACCAGGGGGGTCATTTTCCATAGGTCCAATGTTAATGTGGTAAAATCTGCAATTTTCAGAGTCACACAGATATACCTTTAACATTGCAGATATTAAAATGACGCCCAGACCCCATCTATTTCGATCAGTGCCTGTGCTTACAGTGGCTGAAGCATAAAGTTAACAATGCTGCATTGTGACATATTAAACACAATAGAACAAGCATGTAGTAAAACTTCCATGCATAATTCATGCACAGTCATGCTCTTCTGACAGCAGTAACACATCAGATAGAATCGTTCTGGGTTATAGCTGTCACTGGGAGGGTGGTAGCCCAGTGGTATTATAACGTTTGGAGCCAAAGGTTCTGAGTTTAAATCCCGCCCCGGGTGTTCGTTCAAATTATTATACCATTGGTGGCATTTACCTTCCAACAACTGCATAAAACTGAGGATGCCCTAAGGTTATTAGCTATTATAAAGAAGTGATATTGATGAAGTGAATCATTAAAAGATGTGCAACAATATATATATTTTTCAAAAACGAGTGCTTTCAAGATTTTACTACATGTATTATTGCAGCTAGTTAGTTAATGCTTGTTAGGAGGAAACCTACAAACACCTGCAGCACTAAGTGTTGAGGTAAACATGCGAGCAGTGGCCAGTATCCATGATGCAAGGGTGATAACTGCACTGTGATGCTACCGATAGTGGATCCTACATTAATGATAGTTGTCCCATACAGACATTGTTATGTTATTCAATTCAATATAACTACCCGGTAATGGCAAAATACACAGTGGAAGTGACACGAACACTTTTCGCAACTAATTATGAATTACTACTCTCGCAAAGTACAAATTACATGTACTACTACAATGTCCTTTTTGACAGCAGTCAGGAAGTGTATGATATATTGAATATTTGCACAATAACCTAATAACAATAAATACAGTTCTAATACTAATAATATAAAAGACATGAATGTTGTTCCAGATGATAAATTGAACTGCAATGTGGTAGGCATGGTAGGGGTGTTGCAATAATTACTAATTTAATGATTAACAGTATTCTTTGAACCTGAAGGTAGAGGACTTACTGACATATACGCTACACACATATCACTACATGACGGCTGTTCTTGTGTGTAACCTTGGCAACTGAAGTCTTGACAAAAGTATTAATTACATTTTGGTTTAGTCAGAGTTTCTGCGTCAAACTTTGTGGAACACTTGCAAACTGTAAACACTAATTGCACACTTGTATGATTGGCTATAGGTAATCAATACGTCTACGTCACTTGTCCAGTTAATACAGTAACTTGAATCTCTTAGTCCTAATGAGATTGCACTATTATGACTATAAATAACAAACAGTGATGAATTCTCCGGTGAATGGGTTATAGACTTTCACTAAACTATACACACCTCATTTAATGAAGTAACGCTAATTATTTGAGTACAAATTCCTCTCTACCATAATCATGTTAAACTGTTTAACAAGTCCGAGTTGACCGCGTAACAATACGAGGGAGGGATACTACTTTCTATATGTTCAGACAATACAGGCTGGTGCCAGCACTACCGTACGCAGAGCTACACAGCAATACCTACACCAACTGTCCTACCTGATATTCCTACACTATAATTTGGAGTGAAATGCATTGACACCCGTATTTGGTAAATAGTAAGTAATTATTATTGTATGCTGAGGGGCGGCGTCAGAATGATGTAACTGAGAGAAAGGCTCAATCTGCACGCGCTTATCAATGCATTTCTTTATTCAAATTGAGCCATTTTACCTATTCCGTCTTTTAGCTGTTGCCCCTCTGCTTAAATAATACTGGCTCAAATTAGCTATATAAACAGATGTTTTTCATTGAGATTGCATTATTTTAATGTTATTTTTGGTCATTCCATGAAAAAGCAGGATTATCTACCAAATAGGGGTGTCGTTGCATTTCATGCCATACAACAATGGCATGTACCTACAATGTATCAGACTAGTGTTAGTCGTTACCACACACTTTCCTATCGGATAACACAGACAGGCACCGGCCATATGGTCAGCTTCGGAATGCCAGAGTTCCCTTGTATAATCAAAATGTCTTACTAGAAGTTAGAACCACTCCTACAGGATGCTGAAGCCAAAACATGATAGCAGTGCCCAGAGAGAATTGCGGGATAACTTGGTGGATATCAAATACCATTGAGTGATAATGCTGACAGACTACGTGCAGGCTTAGATGGAGTAGGTACGCTATTCCGAGGGGTGTAACAAATTATCACAATTACATGAATTAGACTCTGTAGGAACTGAGGCTATTACATTACAAGAGTTTATGCTGTTTTGTTGCTTCAATGAACCACACCATGAGGATCAGGATAGAATTTCATGGGTGTGTTGTGTTCAAGCTTCATAGGATAACATAATAGTATTTTCTTTAACATCATAAAGATGTACATGCTATGCTGAGCATGTAAGACATTTTCCTGAAAGCTAAATAATCTATTCAATGAGTAATGTCTGATGTAAGTATATAAATATGAATGACACCAAACAATAATAAGAGCATGCCATAACTGTATGAAATTCTCTGATATGACATGAATGATTCAAGCATGTGTCAATGATATGTAGTATTTTCTATTCAAGTGGACTATCCCTGATAGAAAGCACACCTGGTAAACAGTAAACAAGACTAATTACGTGTAGTAAATAAGGGCATGATGTCATTAGAGGTGACCAGCGGTATCAGTTGATTTCAGCAAGGTTAATAAAGAAACAATGTAGGTCACACACTGACACTGTTTAAAATATATTTTCATGTGGGACCAGAGATAATGAAACAATATTTTTTGTATGATTTCATGGGAATGCTAAAATGTTATGGGGATTTGTGAAGAACACTTTGAGACAGGTGTTTCATTCATGTCAGCATTGTATCTGGATAGTCGAGATATTGTGTTCAGATAAAATAAGTAGGACATTACTGTATTATAATTAAGTCATGATGTACTAAACATATCAAATCAATAAGAAAGAATGAAGGTTACATAATGCTAATAATTCATAACCTGAACTAAATTATACATACTTAACCACTGGTTTTATTGAAGTCCTTCAAGTATCTATATCTACATATGACTACAGGAAGAGATGACGACACAATAGTATCAGTATGATTACCTACATCTACATATTATCTGAGCATCTCTGCCTGTATCTAGCATGCTTACAGGTAAGGAGTGGCTACATACCTACATCATTACCTGCGTCCTAATCTAAACCACCGACTAACCACTATTATGAGCCATCGGCTAGTAGTACTAGTATTCACATGGTATAGCTTCCTCGTCATACAGATAGCTATAGGTTAGTCAGTACTCACTCACATACACACATCAACGTTAGCAGTGTAGTAACTAGTATATAGTACAGCTCACCCCCATTCATTAATACATGCAATACCTAGATAACTTGTAGACCCTCATTGATACAAGTTAAACCTGTATCCAATATCATGTTACATACATTACCCACCCATCCAAGATAACATAATATTCATAGTATTCATGTTGCATGTATTTCATCAGGTATTATTAGATAAATGAAAGTCTGGAATCAGGAGTACGTGGCATCTTGTACGTAATATGTGTATGTGAATATGGTGAATGTAGATGATACAGGGACACAGTTTCGTCCATCATTTCTCAGTGGTAAAATTAGGGCGAGCAATAATCAATTAGAAATGACTTATTTCCCTCCATAATTCTCTTCTTTCAATCATTTATTCAGGCTAGTAGGTTTAAAACAGATGTTGCCATCTACTGACACTGTCGTACAACAAATTAATATTGTCACTATCAGCATTATATAATCAAGCTGCATCATATCTATAGAAAATATTGAAAACTTGTATGCATTCCATTTTTATTATGTCTGGACTCGGCGACGTGACAACCTCCTATGAATGAATGAGTGAATATTTAGATTAGACACAAAACAAATTGAAAATCCATTTGCTAAATCAAAGAACCTCCTCCCTCTATGCTGAATCAATACTGGGTTCCAATGGTAGATTGACGACTCGGTCATAATGACGTTCTCTCTGGCCACAGACTGGTCCTGGGAGACTAGGAGTCAAATGCCAGGCCTATTTATCTCCCTCTACCACTGTATCAACTACTGCCTATGTCAGGGTTCTTCGCTGCTGCCAGGCCTATTATTTATCTTTATCACTGAATCAACTACAGCCATGTCGAGGGTCCCTCACAGAGCCGTCATGAGGACACCACTGTGTCACATTGATCATCTGTGCGCCCTGTGCTGTGATAAACTGACCCCAGTCCACTACTCCATATTCAAGTAGTGACTCACTGGCCTAACAACTAGCCACACTGACCACTCGTGCTGACCACTCGGGGCGCGTATCAAGCCGATATTCAACACAATTCCACGAAACCTAACATCATGTAATACGTAAATGTGCAGGATTTGTATACTTATGACGCACAGGACTGAGCATCAGAGCCTACGTATGACTGAATTATACAAGATTATGGTAAACACTGGTGAATAATCTATTAATATTATACACTGTGACGTTTGTCAACCAACACGTTTAATCTTGACACAATCCCTGGTCCAGGAAATTTCCGACCAGACTCCGTCTAAATGTGGACAGAAGGGGTCAGCGACCTTATCAATTATTGGTCATTGGACATTCATTGATTTTGAGGATTTAAGGGAAAACCAATTTCGGCATGTGATATGTTTTGGTACCATTGGCCAAGTTTTCTATAAATAAAGTTTAGTAATGTTCCAGATAACCATAAATACGTATTGCCCCTGTTTGGGAACAATTAATTTGCTTATCAAAGTCTAAAAATGCTAATAAGAGTATTAGTACAGATGAGACTGAGGTGTAAATCCAAATGTCAACGTACTGACTTGCCAATTATAGCATACTATACCAGTAACCTGATCACACAACATTTGTAGTTAAATACTTAGCATGCCATGGACATATCCCTGTAACTATGGTTTTACAATAATATTTTTCCTGGTTGCCAGGGTATCTAAGCTTAACAGTAACAATACTCCTGTAGACATGGTAGACGTGTGAGGCCTCTGTCAGACTTCTAGAGGCTAATACTGGAGTACTGGCTCTACACACACACACACACACTGGCTGGAGCTGTGCAAGTCACAGACTCACTTGGAAGATGCAAGATTTTTCAATGGTTTCGGAAAATACAAGATTGTTTTACACAAATCATGTTATTAGTGAATATTGAATGATTAAATTAGTGCTTTACAATGCAGCAGAAATATTCTGCCTTGATATGCGATAAATTATTTTAGTAATAGTTAATAACAAAAAGTAGTTCTCATCATCATCATGGTTGATGGCATTGTATCGTCAACATGGAGCAGGAAATCGGCAGTCGTAAAATTTATTTCCACCATATGTTAGTTGGCAAAAAATACAACCTCAGTGATATTGTCAACCAGTGTGCAAGAAATGTACACATCAATGTTCTGAAATTGCTTGACAGCAAACATGACACACAGTGCAGATGACGACCAGAAAGGAGAAAAATCAATACATTACAGCAACGTAAGCTGCCCATCATATCTACAGCAGCTTACACCACACAGTACAGCAGACACTATTCTCGTACTCCATACATCCCTCTAACATGTCTAACCCTACACTCCGATATGACCTGTGGCTTTCAAATTAATCACTTTGTCTCTCTAAATGCTGTATCTATCTTCTAAGTTGCAGAGAAATTAAATTGGAGGATGACTTGTTTTCTAGACAATATTTACCTAAATTCAAGTCCTTATTTCCTCTTTGATGGTGAAGAGAAATCAAGAACATTCTTAATTCTAGCTGTGAATATTGGTCTCAATTCAAAAGTTAGACAGGTAATAATTACTTGAAGTTTGTCTGTCATATGTCATAGTGGTATAAAACTAAAAAAAATATATGTTCATTGTAACAGTATGAACAGGATATCAGACATCTTTTGAATAGAAAATGTACAATACCAATAATAAATATTAAAATCTTCAAAACATTCTGATTGTTCACTACAACATTCAAGTTGATTTGAATACTAGTAGTTAGAAAATGCAATACATTTCTTTTTATAAGGGTTGTTTGTATATCATCCATGAAAATGTATTGCAATTTACATTAACAGTTAATTTAATAGTCCGAATCGCTACAATTTGAAAAGAAATACAAAATCAAGATCGATACTGGAGCCATTGGGATATTTGGTGGATATATTCTTATTACAAATGTCACTTCCATATTTACATATACCAGTATACAGTGTCCCCTTGATATAACGCTGAATTTGGGGTCCATGACATACCTCCCGCGTTATAGTACCCGCCTTATACGATATTGCAGGGAAATAATAAAATTACAAATGGGATCCACGTCTGACCCCCGCCTTATATAACCGAAACTGCTGTGTATCGAGGGGGCACTGTATATGAAGAGAAGTGTGTATACAGTGAAACCAATACAGCAAAAGCAGTAGACAATCTAGACATACAGTACATGTATGAAGTATTAACAGATTAACAGCGATTAGGAAGTATCTGACAGTGATCCTGCTCAGGAACATAGTGGAGAACATGTGCCACAGCAAGCAGGTAGTATATTAGATATCAGATCTCCACTGTACAGTGTGCTGCACCAACATTACACCTAGGATGTCAGTTTATTACTATGACTAACAGACACGTCACATTAATGCTGAGTGAGATATAATGATAACTGAACATGAGGAATTTACTAAAGCAACTTGGTTCCACACCAGGAACTGATTTATTAAAATATTTGTTATAGTAACACTGTTTGTTCTCAGACTTATTTTTGCGAAAATTTCTGTATCCATTACAAAAATATTAATATTCATTTATTTGCTAGAATACACAGTTTCAAATTATTAAAGACACATGATTCTCGATGATCATAATACAACTTACAAGCAGCCTATCAAACACCAGTGGTCAAACTATAGTGTAACAGGTGGAGAATAAATCAATCTATAGCAATGATACATTGGGGGGAAAAAGCTGTTCGCATCAATAACAAGCCATAGTAATTTGGCAATGACTAATACTACTCATAGCCATAACCTGATCACATGAAAACATGCATTATATCATGTACATATAATTAGTACAATGTAACAATGGAAAAATGATTTCTGATAATTATGTACCAGATCATTTAATTTCAATTCATTTATTCTATCTTGTATTGAACATGTTCTTGAAATTATATACATTTTATTCATACATGTAATAATATCAATCGATATAAAATATCAGTAGCATTTGTAGAAGAAATATATTAGTAGGGAAAATTTCAGTTACCATATCATTGATAAGTTTCATTCATCATGTTCTTTGAAGTTCTTAAATAGTAACATGATAAAGTACCATAAAATATAATTAAGATCATCATAACCTACGTGTGTGTGTTACAAGTGATACTGACAAATTTTTATAAGACACCAGTGCGAGATATCAATTCATTCATGCACATGCTATTGTATGTAAATAATTCTATTGTTGAAATATCTGCCACACGACTCCACTTGAAACTTGCTTCCTGATGCTAATGACCAAGCCAACCTCTGACCCTTGACCCACACAATTCCCGAGGAAATGACTGTGTCAGAACACAGGAAACAACACTGTAGTTGTGCACCAGCATCATCAGCCAACGAGTGGCGAAGAAAGATAGTGATAAGCATGAACACATTCATCCGAATCAGATGGAAAATATTTTGACATAATTGCAACTTGTAAGATTAATATTGGATCCTGGTCCTTTATTCCTTGTAGAAACAAAATCATAAGGAAATTACATATTTTCACTCGATCATTTCCATAGCTGAATGTCACCCATGTAATGTTTGAAGAACGTTTGATTGAAATGATGATTAAGGTGCAATTTGAAACTTCTCAATATTGATTTTTCACAAATCATGCCTTGATACAAATTACTATTTATAGTATTTATTATTTAACCATGTTAAACTAGGAATAATTCTGAAACATGTATTATTATCATCAGATCATTATGTGTTGATCTTGTGCATTTCCAAAAGCATGAACTAGCTAGGTATTGCTACCATTAGCATGATTAATAGGATGATGACTATAGAAATGTAATACTACTTAACATAATATCCATAGCATTGTTCATGTACCAAGTAAGTACAAGTGCAGGTAAGCCTGACTATGTCAGAGTTACTGACATATCCTGATCATGATTTACTATGAGTTTGGGATTAACTGAACTCTCAATGCAGCTATGCTATGGTACCAACAAGACTAAGAGTACATTGTGGTAGGTTATCCTGCAGTATTTATAAATATACCTCATAATTTCTCTTGTTATATGATAATAAACATTTTAGCAAGGTTATGAGCAAAAGCAGCGATTAAACTAATATTTGGAGCCCTAATACTAATGATAACATATTAACATAAATCTCTTCCTCTTTCTGTTTGAACCAGTCCTCCATCAATACATTGAACTGAACACTTTCAAGACCAACCTCAAGACACACTTATTTACGACAGGCTATTCCTAACTACTAACTAGACTATTCCTTCAGCTGTTAGCGCTTCAAGCATGCATTGGCATGGAGTCTTGCATTTTTATTATTATAATAATTAATAAAATCAAATATGAAGACATTTGCATGTACATTGTAGTCCTCATGATAACATTAATAAAATTACACATTTTAGATTAGGGTGCATGGGGTACAGGACAATGCCAATCAATGTTTACTGTGAAGTAAAATAAGTAACTCTAGATGGAATTTGTACATACTGGTATACATGGCATATTGAAGGGAACGAATCTATGACTTCAGATCATTAGATTATTATCAGTATCCATGATCTCTATTCACAATATTTACTAATCAATTTACTTACCTGTGGATATTTCATCTTGAAAAATGTTTCTAGATTTCCGTATAAATGTGGATCTACTCCGACTAATGGTTTTAAAATAGACACTCCAGGAAGTTCCTCAGCTATGTAAGGAGGCAGTTTGTGTGATAACCTCCATTTTCTGAAATAAATGGTGCAAACAATTAGCGAAAAGACAAAAACATTAATACCTCGAATTGGTTGTTTGCTTTAGTCATGTTATTATCATATGGCAGGAGGAAACCTGCAATACCTGTAGCACATACTGTAGTAATGCTGCAGACTGCATTAAATCTTCAGGAATGCAGACAATTTGGGGTGGGGGAGGCGTCGCACATTTTTTTAGTTGTATGTAGCATATGTCGTCAGCCTAAAAAGGGTATCTATGACTAGTTGTGGATGATACCACAACGATTCTGCACAGATTAAAAAATTGAATCTGCGCAGATTGCAAATCGCCGACGGTTTGGTCTGTGACGACGAAATAGTTGACGATTTTGCCCTAGTTGCATGTGTAGCCAATATCGCAGATGAGACCATCAGGCTACCAAACAGCTAATGACAATTCACCAAATGAAGATAACTCTCACAGTTCGTAAAGAAAAGATAACTCTCAACATGTTTTATGACAACGGCTACACACAGTTGTATATGTAGCCAGTCAGAGTCTGGGACTCACGGTCACCGTGTAATCTAACTTGCCCCTGTACATCGGGTATATAATAGAACCCTGGATGTATACTATAAAAAAACAAGATTGACAGCTGTGCATTTCAAGACGGATATTGCCAATAATAATTCATAGATAACATTAATAACATTTTATATAAAATATATTGTAAAATCAATTCTAAAACTAGTAACAGTTCATTGTGAAACGAGCATCACATCTGTAGTCTAGAACATAATAAATTATGCTAAAATAGCAAAATTATATTATGAGTGAACCATTTGAAATTCAATGTTGATTATGCTGATACTAGTGATAGTTTTAAATAAATAATACATGGAAATGGAGAAACTTATTCAAAAAGAAGTAATAAAGATTTCATAAATATTGGATATTGCCATCATATTAGCAATATATGATATAGATTCAGGGCTCTGGACTAAGGTATGCCCGATGTACAGGGGCAAGTTAAATTGCTCTGCGGGCAATCTATTTTTTAACATATAGATCAGAGCTCTAGATAAGCTTTTGTGAATTGGGTACAATACCCACTCCATTCACTCTAATTGGGTATCCAAATAAATAATACCCACCAACTTTACTTTAATTGGGTATCGATACCTTTCACCAT
>JAUTBQ010092199.1:0-38805 GCA_032361185.1 Lepetodrilus ovalis
GTTATATATTTATGGTATATTTTTTTTATATTTTTTTACTAACTGCTAACATTATATAGAAAAATAATAAAAATATTTAAAAATTATGATTAAATACGTGCAAGTATGAAGTTACCCCTTTAATTTAATACCAATAAGCCATGGATTATACTGAAGAACTGAAAACAGTATCTGAATGCAAAATACTACACAAAAATTGTCTGTGTTAGTGGAATAGTACAACCCATAACAAGTATAACCAAGAAGACATGGTTGGTGTTAATTAGGGCAATATCTGTATACAAAACACTACCGAAAAATTGTCTCTGCTAGTGAAATAGAACAACATTTAACAATTATAACCAAGAAGACATGGTTGGTGGTGAACAAATTAGAGCACTATCAGTATATCAAATACCACATAAAAATTGTCTCTGCTAGAGAAGTAGGACAACCTTTAACAATCATAACCAAAAAGACCATGGTTGGTGTTGAAGAAATTAGAGCAATATCTGAATACAAAACACTACACAAAGGTTGTCTCTGCTAGTGAAGTAGGACAACCCATAACTATAAACAAGAAGCCATTGTTGGTACTGAAGAACTTAAGAGTATTATCTGTATACAAATCACTATACCACAACCATTTCTGTTAAAGAGCAAGTGAGTGAGTTATTGTATAACGTCAGTGGAAATCTTTCACCCATACATGCCGATGTCTCTGCTAGTGAGATAAGGACAACCCCTAACAATCATATCCAAGAAGTCACGGTTGGTGCTGAAGAAACGAGAGCAATATCTGTATAAAAAACCACAACCTTCTCTGCTAGTGAGGAAGGGACAACCCCTAACAATCATATCCAAGAAGTCACGGTTGGTGCTGAAGAAACGAGAGCAATATCTGTATACAAAACCACAACCTTCTCTGCTAGTGGAAGTCAGTTTCTCCAACAAGCAAAAGACGGTGGATCAGTGGGGTGCTGGTGGCACGATGGCGGTAAGACCACACAAACCCCACCAGTGTCAAGGAAATAGGGTACTAATGTTGTTATAATGACTTCATCCATGCTTATTGATCCCAACCATTAGCCTCACGTTGTAAATAAGTTAACTGGTCAGCCAGAAAATCCAATTTTTACTTCCGACTGTCAAGTAAGCCGGACGTAAGAACAAACACTGTGTCACACGTGGATCGGTGTCGGAACGCAATGGAACAGATCTTTGCATCCTTCAGCCCTCGATATGTGCTCCCCTGTACAAAATGGCGTAACTCTGAGGAAACATTACACAGTATCCCCTTGATATAACGCTGAATTTGGGTTCCATGACATACCCCCCTGCCTTATAGTAACCATCTTATACGATAGTACAGATAAATAACAAAATAAAAATTGGAATCCACGTCTGACACTGCCTTATATCCGAATCCACTGTGTATCAAACTGTGTTATATCGAGGGGACACTGTAACACCAAAACTAGCAATGGTGATCTATCAGAGAGCTACACTGTTTTGTACAGGAGAGCAGAGGCTAATAGCCACAGCAGAGGAACATGGTTTCTTTATATATTGAGGTTCAGTGCCACTTTGAAGATTCTTTCACTTCTACCACGGTTTGTCAAATTGGAGCAGGAGGAAACATGCAACATCTGTAGCGCTGAATGTTGCAGTAAACCTGCGAGCACTGGATGGTACTGACAGACCAAGGATGATATCTGCATTGCCACTCTACAGACAGCACATCCTATCAATATCACATCAGAAAGGTAATTTTCGACAACAGGCTCCTGGGACAGGATTTGAACACAGGGCCTTTGGTTCTGAAGTCCAATGTTCTACCATCGTGCTACCACTCGCCCAGTAGATGAAGTACACGGATAGGTGTAAGACATAGAGAGTGAGGGGTTAACTTTCTCACTGCTGAAGGCAACAAGTTATACCCATAGACTGACTGGTTAATCCAGAAGAGATAGGGTTAACAGGAAGACATTTACAACATTAGATTGAGTTTACAAAATAAAAACCTTTTTTTGTATGATCAAACTGATGTCACAAGATTGAAAAAGGTTTTAAAAAACATAAATAGTACACATGGAAAATTAGATTTCCTTTGTGGATAGTTTTATTTCTGAGAAAGGAGACTTGAAAAAAATAATGGTGTTTGTCACTGATGTTATTGACAGAATAAAAATTATCTAATCTAATTTACAAAATAATGTGAAGACATTTCTTATGAGGCTGCTGCAGATTACGACATATTATTCTTACTTGTGATACATCCTCAAGGTAAGTTAAATTTGAATTCATGTGCTCCAAGTTTCGAACAAATACTCTTCAAATTTCTTTTTGAAGGAAGTCGTGTTTGAACTGAAAAATGTCCATGCGTGGCGCAGAGCGATAGAGTGAATTATCGTTTTTCGTCACAACAGGAACTTTTCACCCATACGTGACAATGAATGTTTAATTATATGATAGATCGATTCAAATGCAATGTAGTGAAATAATTGATTAAAATTGAAGAGTATGATTTAATACATAGACTGATATGGCCCCGAGATTACGAAATGTTATTGAGTACAAATTCATGCTCAACTTGGTTTTGTTCAGAATTCCCCATTATAACATTTGATCTCGAGCATGAAATAGTACTACGAAAGTTTAATAATTTAGTGGCTACGTTTGATTGTGTTCTTCAAATCCAAGGAAGCTAAATTTGAATTCATGTGCTTCCAGATTTTAATCACACAGGTTTAACCCTCTCCCTGCTGGATTATTCATACATACACTGCTGTTTCAGGCATCTCTGGTTGCCTGCAGCATGGAGAGGGATAAATGATAAAAATTGAAGAGTTTGAGTCCCAGGTATAAAATGGTGTGACTGTACTATTACTCACTGTGTGTGTAGCCGTATTCATCCTCGGATTCGCTGTCACTCTGAGATTCGCCCCGAGACTCTGATCGTAAGTGTGTCTGAAGCAGATCAGTGCCATCATCAACATGTGTCTTCAAATTGCATGAGCAGATGCAAATATGCAAAATGCAGACACAACACACACACACACACACACACACACACACACACACACACACACACACACACATGTGCACGTGCATGCATATACACACATATACAGAACATGCACACAGATAACATACTCACACGGAACATGCATACACATACACAGAACACACACACATACACAGAACACACACACATACATGCGCACACACATATACAGAATACACACACACTTATACAGAACACACACACACATACATGGAACACACATATATGTGTACACGCACGTGCACACACACTAACCCCAACCCACACACACATACATGTGAGCATACACACCAACCCACACACACACGCATAAACACACATACAAAGATAAAAAAAAATCAGAAAAATGAAATACAATATTGCAATAGTAGTAAAATATTATTTCATAAAGAATATACAATAAAATAACCTCATGTTGGGTTTGTTTTATGTTAAATATAAAATGTCCTACACCAGGCAGCTGCACAATGTATGCAGTGGCAGATTCATATAATCTCTTTACCATCCACCATAATTCTTTAACACCGTCCTTGCTGGAGGCAACTGGCCTTGCCCTTAAAAAACCTGGTTCCTGTGCCCAATCTGGCATCACAATTTCCAATTATTAAAGCACACACAAGAAGCAAAGCAAGGCCTGTACCTATAAGGTCATGCGTAAAAATTACATTTTTCATTAGACACGTACCAGTCTGTCCTTTGGCTTGACTTCAATGGTGGCAGCTGAAAGAGAGGCTTCCTCAAAGGACTGCACCGATTTTAATTCAGCCGCTTCTAAATCACCAGGCTGAAGGAAGAATGGAGAAGAGTTCTTACCACAAACTACAAACAGCATGGCTTTAAACAAACTGATGTTTCACTGTTACTCCAGAATTATTTCTTTCAAAGTATTCATTAATCTTGCATCGAACAATTTATCGCCAACATTGATATTGATTTGTTGTCTTACTAGCTGTGTGAATTACCACTAACAGGCACAAAACAAACAAAAATATTTTTTAAATATCGCTTACCCAAAACATTATAATCGAAAATTAACTCTTTATGTTGCGAGATAGCATATAAGAAAATTCTTTGAATACATGTTTGTTCAGTATGAATGTATTGTGTTAAACAGAGGTGGAAATGTTAAAAACAAAAACAGGTGGCCTGGATATTGTAAAAGAGTGCTCAATTAGTGGCGGTACAGTATATAGACAGCAAGGGGGTAGAACACAGAACCTTGTGGAACTCAAAACCAACTTCGTTTAGTAACATGTGACCGTCACGTGACTGTTGTAAAACACTTTATGTATATATAGCATAAATGCACAACACCATAAGCAACCTTAAACCCACATGGACTCACATTTCTGTTGACTTATTTGAATACATCCGAATAGACAACATTATTTACGGATAGGTCATTTTTAAGAATTTACAGGAAATCATTGCATGAACATTTTTTACCACGAGAGATACATACCATCCATGCACATGACCAAGAAATCCACACAAAATTTCAAGTTTCCTATTTTGTCATGCAAAAGTCAGTTTTAATATTCAAATGTTCATGCAACTTTCTGTAGTTCAGTTTTCAAAATGTCTCCCTCACAAGTCCATCTCACAGAGAATGCATTGGCACGGACAATTACATCCGAAGCAAAGAGTATCGAGGCTAACAAGTCACTTTCCACAATTATTATATATATGTAACAGATGACAATTAACCCTTCATATTACCTTGTTGAGTTTGGGAAGCTTATCCACAACCTGGAATATGTGGATTAACCCTTTTAACACTTCACTGGCATCATCATATCATTCTATTTGTCAGATTTATTCAGTCCAAAAAAAATACGAGTATTAATTAATAATAACCTTTTTTTCTATTGATATATTTGAAAATGTGTACATATGTGATTTGTATGAAAATGAATGTAAAACCTACATAAAGTGTACATCGTGACAGACTGTATGGCGAAAATTAATTTAATGAAATATACTTACACATGCTGAATCTGAAAGACTTTGTACAACAAATTTTACAGGGGTTGACGAATTGCGAATGATTTCCACAGCCTCGTCGTGCGTTGCATCTCTGACATCTACACCATTGACCTGAACATAGACAGCACATACAAATAACACCTGCATATACCATCTACCATTAGAGTATCAACAAATGCATGCATGCTCGATGTGTATTTCAAAATAAACAGATATAATCCAGTTGAGGGTAGCCACCTCTAGTATCCTATCTCCAGTTTTGAGGGTACCCACCTCTAGTATCCTATCTCCAGTTTTGAGGGTACCCACCTCTAGTATCCTATCTCCAGTTTTGAGGGTACCATTCCTGCCCGCAGGACTGTCCTCCACGACGTGTTTGATGAAGATACCGGTGATGGTGTGCTCCTCCGACACGTGGTACAGGTCGACGCGACCTCCTGGAAAAAGACAAACCACTGAATCAGCAATCTCTCCCTGACCTGCACTTCTAGCAGGGACGGCTCTATTACATCTAGATGACAAACTCCCTTTGCCAATACTTGGAGTGCCTGGGTTAGATGCACGTTACTATGCGAGATACAATTACATTACCATGGTATGTCATGTGATCATTGCTATATATCCTGAAAGCCAAGTGGTGTTTTTCTTGTCATGGAATGTATTACTTTCAGTGAGAAAGCACATCTCTGATGAAACGCCATTAATATCAACAGAGTGGATCCCTGAAGACATGCTAAGTTAATTTTTGAGAAGGTTTAGTAGATTTCCTGTCAGAAGTTAGCGAAGTAGATTCAGTGCTATTTCAATGAAATTGTTATAAATTCTCAATGGCTGAATTCTTGCAAATAACAATTATAGAAGCAATCTTCTTGCTCAGCTGAGGAATAACAGATTATCAAAAGTGTTAACTTCTTACAAGGACGACATCCTACAGGCTTACTATCTGACATGTACATTGTATTTAGGAAACATCAACATAATAAATTTTGTTGCTCATTATTAAACTAAATTTAAAAGTGTTTAAACATATGAACACTTATTTTTATTTTGTTATGTATTTATTTTATGGGGGACTGAATTTAATGTTCTTGAAATGAGCACAAAATAGCCTTATGTGTACCACAATAATACATTGTCACACTAATAAATTTGTGTTGCAAAGGATATTAATTATCAAATGTGTACTTCAATCATGTTGGATATCTTGACAAAGAAAGGGTTAACATGGGAGATTTATGAGTGAAAGTCAAAGCTAAAACAAATCATGTAATGGGATACATTTTGCGGATTAGTATCGTAGGCTTATTATTGTATTAGTGTCCAAGGGTTGCTCATTAATATGATTATGACAACTTATCATAAGGCTTAAGAGTCACAATCTTTAATTATTATAAATTGATTAGCATGGATGCATGGTTGGTGGCTGTTGCTATTATTAATCACTACAAAATTGAACTTAACTTGAAACACTATTAATGTATATAATATTATGGAATTGGCAACCACTATTTCATTTGGACTTGTGGCATCTTCAACATCATTCTCGCAATACTGATAAACATGTAATACAGCTCAATAATCATGACTAATAAGGCAGGACCAATCAGAATGAATGGCACAGGTGAGGTCTAAAACAGGCATGACCAATCAAAATCTATAGCAAAGGTCACATGGATCACCCAATTCAGTAATACTGATGCTAAATCTGTCCTAGTTTCCTGCACAGAACTTCTGCCAAAAAGCAGTCTTCATTTTGTGTCCTATCGTAATCGCCCATCACAGCGGAACAGGTCACACGACTGTGCAATGATGAGCGCATGACGCAGAATCCAGCAACATGACACCCAACTGACAACCAATCAAAATCCAGAAACGTGACTTCCAATTGACGACCAATCAGCATCCAGTCACGCGACACCTCACTGATGACCAATCAGAATCCAGTTATGTTTCTCCCAACCGATGACCAATCAGTATCCGCGGTGCAGGTCACGTGACTCACCTACGATGCTGATGCCGAGACTTCTGCCGGGCTCTCGTAGAAGTTCCACGGTTCTGGCCGGACCCCATGCGTGGTTAGCTGTTGCCGGGGAACCGTCGGACGCCAGAGACTTCTGGCGGGGAGACAACTGCTGCAGGCTGGAAACCTGAATGGTGGCAGGGACCACGACCTCTGACACCACGGCTGGGGATGGTGATGATGGCGGACTCGTAGCAGATAACGTCCTCTGTGGCGATGGTGATAATGTTGCACTGTGGGAGAAACAAGCGAAAATTTATCAGTCATGATTTGACAAGTTTTCAAAACACGCTCTCTTTCCAACACTTATAAATGCACATAAATATGGCACTTCCTGAAATTAATATTAGTAAATTAATGCAAATTTATGATTATAATGATTCAAATTCTTGTATAGTTACATTGCACCATTGTGGTATGAACAATATAAACTTGTATCCTCTGGAACTACTATTTACATTTCTCACTGCTAAAATACAATTATACTTTAATAAATGGAGCTCTGTGAAAATCCAACTTTGGGGAAAAGTCTGAATCATGCAAAAATCGAAAGAGGATAATAATAAATTATTAAATAAGAAAAAGAATTTATATTTTCTTTCTATCAATGAATGTAGACTTGAAAAGTTAACTGTAAATTCCAATGAAAGTGAGTTGGTCGATTATTGTCTATTCTGTTCTATATGATATCAGTAACATCTCTATGAGGAGAGTTTTCTATTTGCAGTATATTTGTGCACGATATAACTTGGTGGGTGAATACATTGCGAGTGTGAGTGTGAGTGTGTGTGTGTGAGTGTGAGTGTATATAAATGGATGTGCA
The DNA here is from genome assembly GCA_032361185.1 of Lepetodrilus ovalis. Taxonomy (NCBI): domain Eukaryota; kingdom Metazoa; phylum Mollusca; class Gastropoda; order Lepetellida; family Lepetodrilidae; genus Lepetodrilus; species Lepetodrilus ovalis. Next base: position 7,876 of record JAUTBQ010092199.1, read on the forward strand.
CACACTGAAGACTCTCTATCTTGATGTTAATGTGATGTGAGGATGTGTAATTTGTTAATACAGAGTATTAGGTGAAGATGTCTCACTAAAAAAAAAAAAAAAATCAATTTTTTTAAATGATACTTATTGAGACAAATTGAATCCTGTTTGTTGTTTTCTTACAGGTTATATCACTTCGCATAACAACTTTAGCAACAAGAAAACATTGCTGCATAATTGGCCTGGGGAAAGGGACTGTCTGTATAAGTGTGGTTTTGGAGTAAGTATCGAAATAGAAATGATGGAGTAAGTATCGAAATAGAAATGATAAACTAAATAAATATGTCACAATTTTGTCTTTTCCTCGCAATACCAAGTTTCTATGACTGATGGTAAAAAAAATAAAAACAGCTGCAGAACATACAGCTGGTAAACAAGGGACAGAACTACTTGGACAAAAGACCCACGATAATAAGCTTGTAAAGTCTGTTTCACATATCAAACATATTCAATGAATATTTGATCAAGGATGGTCTCAATGCAATTGATCAAATGTCATCTAATTTTACCACCAATGGCACTGCCGGGACCCTATACTATGCGCAAGACTGAAGTTGAATTTGGGCAGGAAAAATAATTGATTCGTACGAGGCTTCGGTGTTTAATGCAAAAGTCCCTAGGCTCCTTGTGAAATGCTGTAACGAGATCGATATCAAATTTACTGATGGCTTTCACAAACGTTTCTTTGACAGTGCTTGCTTCTGGACCAAGCATCCATTCCATGGAATGATCGTAGCACTACCGAAGTCATTACTCCTATGTTAAAGTAAGGGAGTTAGCACTCTGGTAGTGCTATGATCGTTCTCTGGAACATGGGCCAGGTTCATGAAGACCGACTTCAAAAGTTCCAATGTTTCAAAGTCATTGACAGTTTTTGATTTTGATACTTCGATTGAATGCATTACTGGGAGAAATAACACCGAATTATTGCTCATTAAGGAAGAATGGTTCGTTCATTACCTACAGTTGATAAAACTTTTAGAAATTGGCATTTGGGGGTACAAAAATATATGTGTAGAAATGTGTAATTGCTACAAGCAACATCATGTCATCAATGCAAGTAGTTGTAGTAGTAATAAAATTAATAAATTTAATAATAATAATAATAATAATAATAATCCACCTAGCCCATCCTTTAAACAAAGTAGTTTTTCTTTACACGTGTTCAACTGTGGTTAATCATTTGTCTGAGGGAGAATTATGGGGTCTTACAGTTAAGTATTCTCGAAGTATTTCAGTGATATTGTAATGATCTGTTCAGTGTGGAAGACGAGCCTGGGAACAATCATGTGTCAAGAGTAACGTCCATCAGCACACGTGTCACAGACAGACACAGCATGATGACCAACACGCATGTCACAGACAGACACAGTATGATGACCAGCACGTGTGTCACAAACAGACACAGGATGATGACCAGCTCATGTGTCACACACAGACACAGTATGATGACCAGCACGCGTGTCACAGACAGACACAGGATGGTGATCAGCATGCATGTCACAGACAGACACAGGATGATGACCAACACGAGTGTCACAGACAGACACAGGATGATGACCAGCACACGTGTCACAGACAGACACAGAATGGTGATCAGCACACATGTCACAGACAGACACAGGATGATGACCAACACGAGTGCCACAGACAGACACAGGATGATGACCAGCACGTGTGTCACAGACAGACACAGGATGGTGATCAGCACGCATGTCACAGATAGCCACAGGATGACCAACACGACTGTCACAGACAGACACAGGATGATGACCAACATGAGTGCCACAGACAGACACAGGATGATGACCAGCATACGTGTCACAGACAGACACAGGATGATGACCAGCACGAGTGTCACAGACAGACACAGGATGATGACCAGCACACGTGGCACAGACAGACACAGGATGATGACCAGCACGAGTGTCACAGACAGACACAGGATAATGACCAGCATGCGTGTCACACACAGACACAGGATGATGACAAGCACACCAAGGATACATACACTGCACCTCAACCCACTAACCATCTCCATGCTGAAGGCAACCCGAGATGCCCTAAAGAGCACTGCTTGTGTCTAATCCAGCAGGGAGAGCGCTAAACGGCTTGGTTTCCACTAAAGGGTAGCCTTTCACGAAGCTATCTTAACCACTAAGACACCATAGCGCTCTCTTTGCCGATAACAAATGCACTGCAAAGAGAGTGTTATGGTCTCTTTGTGGATAAGAGAACTTTGTGGAACGAGACCCAGAAACAAACACCAGCTGCTCCACATGGGATTCGAATTAAATCCTTCTTTCCAGATATAAAACATTAAATCAAGCCGAATATCTAGTAGCTGTGAAAAGTTGTAAATAAAAGTATTCCCTTGGGGGTGAAAAAAAACCCACATTAAAGCCACACAATATTGAAAATAATATTTTTCATGTTAATACTCAATGTTGTGAGATCAATTTAACCCTTAATAACTAAAGGCAACTGGAGATGCCCAGTGGAGGTGTGTTGATGAACAAGCCAGCAGGGAGGGGGTTAATAGCACGAAATACACCTTTCTAACCATTTTACATTATCTTCCTCAGTTGTTATATTAGCACAACTAGATCATTTCCAACCAAGTTTCGTGACCCAAATAACAGCTATACTACATTTCGAGAAAAAAACATCTCCCACAAGCAAAGTTATTGAACTGACAAGGTGATCTTTTATGGATGGAGGTTAAAAGAAATCATCTGATCAACATGAAACACTAAGCCTCAAACATTGATTTTTCCAAGTTCCGAGTAACAACCTGTACTGTCTGCTAGTGATCCATTAATGCTTTGACAGCAATCCCCTAAAAAGTGTTCAAGAGGAGCATTTTAATTAAAAATATATTTTACATATTTTTAAAGAAAAATTTCAATTTTAAATATATATATATATTTTTTTTACTGCATTAAGTCTCTCTCTCTGCTGGATTAGAAACATGAACTGCTCTTTAGGGTATTTCCGGTTGCCTTCAGCATGGAGAGGGTTAAATAATCATTGTCTGAAGAACAACAGAATGAAGCTTCATGATTGTCATGGTCAAATGTACAAAATGATTAGTTGTCATTACGTTCATGGCAAAACGACTAACAGAATGAAGTTTCATGCTCATCAAAATGGACATGATTACTATGACTATGTACACATTCCATCATTTTTGGAAGCTTCTCCATTGATGAGAAGCGCCTGAATAAAAATATAACTGACAACATTTGGCCGTATAATGCAATGCGCTGAGAACTATGACATCCCCTTGCTTAACTCAATCTGTGTGGACTGATAACTACTTAGTGAAGCTGAAAACGTCAACACTGGCACTGTAGCAGTTAGCACTTAATAAAAAAAAATTAAAAAAATTAAAACCAGGTAGATTTCAAAGTGATAAAGGAAATAAGTTTACAACCAACAGATCAACATGTATATAAAAACAAAAAACACTCATGAAAAATGTATATACAAATGTAATATAATAATTGAGAATTCTTGGGTAGAAAATAGACATTCATTAATAATGGAACAGCAGTAGCAGCACACAACACACACACACACAAGGTAGGCGAATACATAAAGGGACCTGGATATATTCCAATAGTACAAAGATAGAGACAGGAATGCATTGATGGCTCCATCGAGTTTCATGTCATACCACTGACATGTGAACATTTATATTGCTGAAAATCCACGATCCAAAGCCTGCTGATAGCGCTACAGTATTAACCCTGGACAATGGAACAGTGTGCTGTCATTTCTGCCTCAACTCCCTGGGGAGAATACAAGCCAAGCTGACTTCAAGGTATGTTGTGTTGTACATGCTGCATTATCGTTTTTTTGTAGTCACGATACCTTGCACATATTACATAGCAACATGAAATGAGTTCTACCCTGTGCAAAAGATCATCATGTACAAAGACCAATACCACAAATGAACCACATTGGATCCAGCGGCCAATAACCACACATAACCTTATCCGACACCGGTTCTCCTAATCAATGAGACAGACAGACACAAGAGGTCTCGTCCATTTGAAAATGAGATGAAACAAGGAAATTGAGTACTATGGAATGAGATCATGCTATGGTAGTGACAGTGAGAGTTAGGTATAGTTTGAACCAGGGAATTGGAACCTTTGGGATAATCCAGTTCCTTTCACACTTTTCTCCAGAATCAGTCGCCTGTAAATGTACAACCCTGTAGTGCAATCCATTGTACATACTGATGGGTCAATCTGCTGTTATATTCGTTCACTCAAACCCTCAATCAATATTTCTCTCTCTCTCTCTCCCCTCCTCACACAAACTTACACATGCATGCACACGTACGCATGCACGCACACACACACACACACACACACACACACACACACACACACACACACACACACAAACAAACATCATGTTCACTTTACTGTATTGTATGTTTGATGCCTTAGAAATGCCAGTCAAATGATAACCTTTAAATACATACACTGCAGAGCATAAGAACATTGTGTAGGTATTAAATAATTTGAAAGTTGTAATTTTTTTACACTGATTGAATTAACTTACAATTCATAAATGGAATTACATTGTAAGTTCATTTTAAACTACTGTGTTTGAAATAATGATAAAAGAAAAACTCAATTAAAAACAAGTACTTTCTAGAGACTAACAGAATGTTTACTTCAGCAATTTTCTCAATATGAAGACTTTCCTGAAACTAAAGAGACTATTCCTCAACTATACACATATGCAAAGAACTATTGCTGGCTGTGGTACACTCGTGACAAACACTTGCTCAGACATACAGAAGCTAAGAGGTTGAAAGCAGACAAGTTCCACACTTACATAGAAAAGACAAGGAGCAAGGTGCTTACCTTGGGGAAGGCATTCTAGGCTTGTGTGACGGGCTGCTCTCCGCACTGCGATTGGCTAACGTTTCCTGGTGTATTGCAGCATCGGCACTGGTGATGTATGAAATACTGGAAAAGAGAAAAATATATCCAAATTTAGCTCTAAAAAAATTGAAATCAAGCATATAATATAGGCTTTATTGTATTATCGATAGAATATCCAGTCGGCTGCAGAAGCATAGATTTCCAGCAAGGAACATAATTATCCCAGTCAGAGTAATGATAGTGGTAGACTGCCATAAGAAGATATTTCCAATAAAGGGTCGGGTTTCATAATTGCTCATGGCTGACCCTTCCCGATGGGGGTTCAGGTGGGCCATTATTGGATAAACAGTCTCAGTATCCTCCCAGCAAAGTGCCATACAGCATCAGTGTTCAAGCTTGTCTTCTACAATTAGAACAGTAAGGATAGAACGCCTCAAACAAATGCTTTCACATAACCTTGCAATTTTAGTTCTAACCGACCAGTTAACAGGATGGAAAGTCAATGACATTCTATTGTGACCTTCGTGGATACTATTGCATGGGAGATGGGTGGCATTAGTATCTTTTAGATAGTGCTCATATCAATTTTAGTTCAATACCCGACCAGTTCACAGGATGGAACGTCCATGACGTTCACATTGTGACATTCGTGGATGCCATTGTACGAGAGATAGGTGGCATTAATATCTTTTTGATGGTCCTCATCCATGGAGAATAACTTGCTAATGGCAAGGACGCTGAGAGAACCAGAGCACAATGGTTATTACATAAGGAACAATATTTGTTGTCGGAATAACAATATTATCATATTAGCAACAATGGTCATAACGTGAGCATGGCTATTAAATGAGTATCAATTTTATTATTTGAGCATAAAACATGCAATGAAAGTCTTAGCTTTGTTTAAATTGAGGATGGTTTATTTCGTTCTATTAAAAACATAAAAAGTCAGTTTGGCTAACAATCCATGCTAATGTCTAATCAAATAAATACTGAAAGAAACGTGTATTAACTTCATTAAGGTTATACATGTTCTGCAATTTCAACTGCAATTGGTTGCTCTTCACCAATGAACGACTAAATTTGTGATGAAATAGTCCTAACATGTTTCAGTGCAAACTCTATGAAAGTATGCAGTGCTTGAGGTAGTTTGTATGCAAGCATTTGCCATGACCTTAACCTTAATGATTACACTAATGGAAATGGGGCAGGGAAATAGATGGATTGATCAGATACATGGGTTTTAAAGTGGACACATTCCACATATTTGTGGATATAGACAGATCTGTGCTGGAATGACCGACGCAAACTGACATCAACACAGAACTGATTCCACAGATGGACGGACTGATTGTCAGATGCATGCCTCAATTCAATCCAGCAATTCAGTCCTTACAATATTCACATTCTGTAAGAGACAGGCTTTCTGATCTATGAAGCGATCATCGGGGAAAGCACTAACGAGCGAGATGACTGATGGCACATCTGACATCAATGTTATCTTACAGCAAAGAAAATATTGATGTGTAACCCTACATAATATTTAGGCAACATCGTCAAGGCATAGGATGCAAAGATTTCTTAACTGATGGTTTAATATTATGCATATTCACATAAAGACAGCATGATACTTTACTTAAGTGTTCTGCGGTGACCTGACCCTGTGAGTTATGACATATAGAACTCTTGAACTCAATTGATCGTGTCCCCCATGCATATCAAGCCATATCAAGCCCAGGGGCACATATCAACACCATACAAATCCAGGTCTATTTACTCCCCTGGAACAGGAAATTAACCCTAAAGTCCCCAGCGATACCAGTCTATTCTTTCCATGTAATATCAGCTCCAGCTGTTTATGAATATTGTCGGCGCAAATATTCCAATCGTGTACACCCACCAATGTCTTGCTTTCGTTCAGCGATATTCCAAAAGCCATCCGTCAAGAGATGTTTGGCAAAATTGATGCAACAATTTGGAAGAAAGTGAAGTTAGTGCCTCCCCATCTGTCATGAAACTCACCATTAATGGCATTCCTTCTGCAGACACGTCTGTATTAACCCTTCTGCAGGTGACACGGACATTGCTGACCTTGGCTACCCAATACCAAAACCAGTGATTAATGATGATACATCTTGGTATGAAGCAAGGCAGATTATTGTAAACAAATCAGGCGAGAGAGAGAGAGAGAGCTTGCTCTGTTCTTCAGACAATCCTACATCGGCCTTGACAGTGTATATAATAAAAAAAAAAGTAGGGAACCTGACCGAACTCCATATTATTGATTCTGCCTCCGAACAGACATCTAATTATATACTTCAAACGTATTTAACATATCTGTGTAGACTTGTCTCACCTCTCTCCCACAGACTCGCACCACAGAGGACATGTATCTACACAGCTAATCCAGGGGCACTTGTGATTTGTTAATCCTCTTCGTGCCTGCTTCTCTTGGAGACGGGTGATGTCATGTCAGCATTGCATCGCTGCTTCGCGCCAGCTGAGCAGGACGAAAACATCCGCTAGTGTTCTACCGCGTCTCAAAGTTAGCGCCCGTCTTCTTGCATAATTAGACGGCGGCGTAAGGTCGTATCTTGCTGGAGTGTGGTAGGAAATGAAAGCCGGTCACTGTCTTCACAGGATATGAACATACTCCATGATTGGGGTAGCGAGCAACTTGGGAACGGTGAATGGTGTCTAATTCTACAGAGAGAGAAAATCAATGAGTTGGCTCCTACAACACGCAGGCAGACGGGCGACTAACAGGCGGGCGACCAGCAGACCGGCGACCAACGGGCATCGGAGCTAGGCAGTGCCGCTCGCCTAATTCACGGCTGCCAACATAGAGGCCACACTTATCTTAAATGGACAGGAAACGGTACAGCAGAAACACAGAACAAGTGTGTGGTGTGTTTGTCGTGATCGATCGATCCTCCAGTTCCAGAATGCAATGCTTCTTCCTGTTCAAGTTAAGTTTCTTCCTGAAAATTCATCAATATTGAATAGACTGCATAAAACTCTCCCCTTCAAGTTCACCAGTAGCAAATATAGGACACGTATTCACCTACCAAATATATGCCATAAATTACTACCTGCAAGTGTGCTAATTAATACAAAATATATAGTACGAAAATTCTACCTCGACAGCGCCTGTCAGCAATCTAATATGCGACACCACATAATATTGGAAAACAAACAATCTGCCTATCAAACTATCGATCGTTTACAAATACCAAATATATATGGCACATAATATGTCTACCTCTCTATCAATCAATACAGCACATTGTGCCGACCGCAAAATTTACCAATACCAAATACATGGCACATATTGTTTTCTTCAACTTCACACTAATATCAAACATATTACATTATTCTTTCAAGCTTTTCAATACCAAATACATGGCATAATTTTTTTAAATCCGATTTCAGTTTTTCTAAATGATGAACATCTACAGGAGAATCCAGATGTCCTACCTGTGTCCTTAATCATTGTCCTCTCATCACCCAGGACCTTCGTCAACTCCTGCCAATACTGAATTCTCACACAGAGCAGGTTCATAACCAATAAATATGATGGATGATAATTAGGAATCGGCCAATTCTCGAGCTGGTAAAACATGTCAAATCCTGTCACTGATTTCTTTTTATGAAGTACCAGAAAAACAGGCCCCACCCAGATGCAATAGCAAACAGGACATGAGACAATTAATGGAGAAATCTCATACTCGGATGAATGAGATGAACACTGTCAACATTTGAACACATTTAATAACTAATCGCTTATATTAACACAGCGAGTGACTGAATTATTTCAGAATGTCGATGCAGGAATATTTCACCCATATGCTAACAGATGGCAGACAGATAGTTTGTTTTCCAATACGTGGTGTCATATTTTAGATTGCTGACAAGCGCCGTCTATTTGCCTTCTGTAGATATTGATGCCTATCTATGAACTACATGCATTCTATTTAGTTTCCTAATGTCAATTGTCATCAACCTAAGAGAGTATCATGTTGGTATTTTATGGATTTTGCAGGTGGTGGCACAATGGAAGATTGTTAACACTTCAAAACCAAAAGGGCCGAGTTTGAACCTTTGAACCAAGGAGGAATGTGCTCTCTTATTGCAGATATCATTTTCGGTTTGTCAGTACTGCTAGACAATGCAGTCTTATAGCGATACTATGTACTACAGGACGGTGCTGTAGGTTTTATACTTCTAGAAGTTGACATGCCACATATATGCCCCTCGCCCCCCTTAATATAATAATAGCAATAACAATAACAATAACACAACTTGATACAGATATTGCCCATCAATGAATGAATGAATTAATTAATGCTTTACGTCACAGAGGCAATATTTCACCTATGCAACGACATATCCATCTTCCCCAGCCAATCCATATCCATAGTGACCTACTTGATACAACTCATATTCCTTCAGATTAAAAAAAAAATTAGAGCAATAATTAAAACCATGTTCTGCATGGTAAATTACATTTCAACATTTCTTGGAATTGTATTACTAGCCACAATGACCCATGTACTACCTTGTAGGTTGTTGGCAAAGGGAAAGAGGGAGAGAGAATATAAATCAATACCATCTACAGTTATTACCAAGAGGCGGACACACACTAATAAACTAGAGTAAGCGCTTCTGTATGAGTGTGTCAAGCAATAAGCCAACAAACTGAGCATTTAACTTTCCCAAGAATCAATTTGCTTTGCCAATCTCATTTTCCCTTCAACCATATCTTCTTTAGGTTCACTTGCCCAGGATAGTTTACTCACAGTCGTTCCACTAGGGAAAACAAGCATATCATTTCCGATCAATGAAGACTTGATCATTCCTTCCATTCTGCCACCTACCACTACCAAACTTGACAAACAAAGTTTATTACAATTTGATGAGATCGCCCAGAGCCAGTGTAAGCCATGGGCCAGACTTAAAGAGTTGATTTCCACCTTTCATTTCTGTGTCCACCGTTCTCTTACACCAATGCATTGTCTGGGATGTCACTTCAGAAACAGACTGCTGGTTGATGGCATCTTCAGATTGACATTGCAGACAAGCGTTCATTTAGTCTCCGAGGTCAAACACAAATATTTTTAAAGCAATGCTAGGACGTTTAGTGATCATGGCTACAAAGTCCACGCTAGATTCGTAAATTACGGAGTCGCAACCCAGCCGGAACAATGTCGATGTCGAAAATACATTGGTTTTACATCACGATGTCGTTGACGTTGTTTCAACGTCAATTCAACATCGTATCGGCATCGTATGTCGCGATGTGCCAGCCGGGAATGAACCTCAAGACGAAATTACAACTCAAATTTCACTTGTTATTAAAATCTTGCAGCACTTCTGATGGGCAACAATGCATTATAGGATTCACTGGAGGGAGTCAATATATGCAGGTACTGTGTCATGTCGAGCACGGCCAGGGTCACCAGTTTTGGTTCAGGGCGTTCAGTATGCAATTAGCGAGACTGACCCGGAGTTAATGTTCCTGACGGACACCGCAGCGGGGTCTTCCTGACCCCGTACTAAAGCATTCCAGGCTCTCCAGCAAGTTGAAACCAATGCGATCAAGACATTTGGCTCGTTCCGCTGTTGGCAAATAGAGTGCGGTGCGGTTAGCTATTGACTTCCACAGTTTAAAGACTGTGCGGGCAGTCTCAGCCGCCGGTAATGAAAACGTCGATGGTGGACAGGGAGGGCGGCTTGTAAGATCGGACGCGAGGTTGCGGCGCGAAGATTGAGTGCAATTTGGAAGATCTCCTTACGGGGGGAAACTTTGTTGTGATCTGGTGGGGACGCCTTCCCAGTTGGATTTCGGCTCAATCAAGGAGGCCCCAAAACTAAATTCCATCGGCACGGAAATCCACATGAGCAAATAGGGAATATGGATAATAAATTACTTACATATATATCTAAGCCATCAGAATTGACACATGCTTGGAAATTCATTACATCGTGATATTGTGGTATATTTCTAAGGCATTGCTTCTAGTGAGTGAGTGAGTGAGTGAATGAGTGAGTAACAGAGTGTGTGAGTGAGTGAGTTATTGTATTCCATCACGGCAGGAACCTTTTAACCATATGCAACAAGATTTGCTTCGAAATAACTGGGGTAGAATTAATTTAGCAAAAAGTACTTAAATATCAACTAGAAAATTGGCCATATCAGATTGATTTCACATTCAATAACATAAAATTATCATTTACATGAAGAATTTATATAACCCAAAATCCATTTTCTGTTCCATTATATTTTCAAAATTACCAAACATTGAATACTATTGACACATTAGATCAATATATTGCAAAATGTTTCCACAACAGTTGACAACATTAACACAGGCTTGTATTTCAAGTATGATGAATTGATAGCCCTAGTACTCGCTGGTATTTAGGACTAGTGGACCAGAAAACTAGACTAGATTCTACTCCGAAACGGCAGGCACCTCCTGTAACTAAATGACACTCGTAATTTCGCATCCGTCTGAAAAGTGCCAGAGATATAGACCAGTGAGTCAGTGTTTCTACGTCCAGATAGATTTCCACCAACTCCTTTGCATTGTGCCTAAAGTGACGGACAAGCACTTAAATTAAATTGTCGGCAGGTTGATGTCGATATCCTCAGTATTGATTATTTCGTTCCTCCCTCTGCCACGACGTTCCTATGCGGATTGGAAAGCCGGAGGTTCGATAGTGCCGATCAACAGTTGTCTTCCCGCCAACGAAGAGCAATAAATTGGCAAGATTTCATGTCAGCTGGAGATGTTTCTTGTCTTGGAGGAAGTCCTTGACAAGCAGCAGCACACAGCTTCAGGGCGGACGGCTTCAAACATGACAAATGGGAGAGAGAAAGCTCTCTGCTACATTCAATGTCTTCCAAGGTCTGCTATTATTGATATATCGACATATCAGGAGATCAAACCCCCTGAGGAATTAATACCAACAATGAAACTCGTATTTCATATCCATTACTTGTCAAACATAAAAGTTTGAGTTTGAAGAAAGCTAGTAAAAATGATCGACCAATTTTTAATTCTGCTTGATGCGTTGCAGGTTATGCAATAACTTCAGTAAAACCCACGAGAATGTCAACAACACTATCAATCCTGTGTCAGCGAATAGATGTCAGCACTACTTTTAGGGTATGCATTAGAACATTGATGTTTTTAAGCTAATGCAATATTAGTACTAGTAGGCTGATATTACACCATCTGTTGGTGCTAGCTCACTAGAATATCCTGCCACAAGGATATCCTATTCAAACATATGATTAACTGACTCCAAGCCAGCCAGTCCTTGCTTTACCCCGTTAACCATCTCTCTGCTAGATTAGGAACAGCTCGAGGCTCCTTAGGGCATCTCTAGTTGCCTCCAGCATGGAGAGAGTTAATGCAGAGAGACAACCAGGAGAACAATTACCATCATATTTTGATTAGCAAGATGTGATCAGGAAGCAATGTACCACTTTGTAGTCCAACACTCCAACAACAGTATCCTGAATACCACAGAGGATGTTTGGCAGGCAAAGTATACCTACCATTACCATACATGCATGCTGCCACATACATAAGACAGTGTTAGAAATTAAGAAAATAATAAGTGAGGTCTTTCTCCATCAGCCCAATGTTAATGGTGGTCAATCTGTAACTGGTAGAGGGTCCGACAGATCCCTTTCAAATGACTCCAGGAAAACCCTTTAAACTTGAACACTACCATACATGCATGCCAGAGCACTCGTACAATAACTAATAGGAAAATTGGCATTTTGATATATATCTTGAAGCATATCCTCATGAAACTGTGCGATGGACAACAGGATTAAGGACTCACCATATAATTGTATTGAGCAGCGATGCCCTTCTGAGAATGGCCCTGGCTTGAGCGTTGGTGATGCGCCTCATGCTTTCGTTGTTGACGAGAACCAAAGAGTCCCCCACCATCAGGCGGCCATCTTTGTCCACGGCGCCGCCTTTTGCGATGGACTTGATAACACAACCATTGAGACCACGGTCCACAGCCTCCACGCTCAGACCTGCAACAAGCACCACAGTGTCGGAAAACCACTCATCTTCAAGGTGGATATCTTAGAACCATCAATTTATGTTTTGTGTCCATTACATGACCATTTCTAATTCACGTTCTATTTGTTATCTTACTCTGTGTTCTAGCATGGTAATTAAAGAGATATAGATTGGACTGTTACGTTTGCTATAGTATGTCAAGAGAGCACAAGTACAAACATATTATCATTAAAGAATGTTAAAGGCATACAATCACAGATACTTATGGCTGTTTTGGACTAGTTCTTAGCTACAACTGCACTGAATTTAATTGAGTGTATACTGACAACCTGAATGTCGTATATAGTTTTTCTTCATTATATTCAATGCAATGGGTTTTGATTGAATTATTGCTTTACGTCACAGCAGGAATTATCTCACCCATAATATAATGCAATGGGACCTAACTCCCAAGTGGTATGACTAAAGTATAATACGTCACGGCTACGTTTCCTTCATAGATCAGTTGATATATCAATGACAAGATAATTAATGTTATATAACATTTATTCATATAAAATAGGAACTTTGTGAATAACTATTGAGTGTTGGGGAATAAGTGTGTTAGTAAATAATAAACTTTGCGACAATTCAGCACACATGACCACGCACCTAGCTGGTCGTTGCCCTTCTGGACTTTGATGGACCTCTCGTAGGAGGTTGGAATGGCATCAGTACTGGAGGTCCTCCACCCACGGAGGAGGCTCGGAGAGGCCAGCGGCGAGAGGCCCGGGGACGTGGTGCTGCGCGGTGTGGAGGGCGGCGACGACACCACCTTAAGGTCACTTGAGGTCAAGAGGTCAGAGGAGGAGGACGCCTCGCTGTCCGCGCTCTCCGACTTCCGATGGGCTATCACCACCCGTGGACTCAACTGTAACATACCAGAGATAGAGACTTCACATGGGGTCCTTTCCTGAAAATTAACAACTGTCGTATTTGACATGACTGCCTTTCCAACTAACACTGTGATCTTCACTTGTATTTCCTTTGATCATCATGGACTGGCGAGAAGAGTGAATAGGTTTTGGAATACTCTAAAAGGAAGGGAATGTGCGCTAAATAATGGGTTATGTCCCTTAGACCAGACGGTACCTGCTATGTTAACAACTCACCGTCTGTGAGCCTACTGTCATCCTTATGTTCAACTTTACAAAATGATTGCACGTTGTGCAAGTGATTGATTGATTGATTATTATTTGATTGATCAATTGATTAATTGACTGAATGGATTTTACAATGCATGGGTAATTAAAATAATCTGGCCATCTTTAATTGAAGTTGAATATGTCATGGACCCCCAACTTCAGCTTTATATCGAGGGGACACTGTACAAAACATGACACCTTCCTCCCCCACCCCACTCTCTTCACCCCCAACCCCCAACCCACTCCCTCCTCCTTCCACCCACCCTACCACTTCCTCCTCACCCACCACACCCACCCACCTAACCCCAAATGAGCATATACAGATGCATTTCTATGCTAAATATCAAACTCATACAAAAGTCAATATCTGTAACTGAGATTGATATTTAGGGCTTTACTACCATGTACAGGACAGAATCTATTAAGTCAGAAATTGTTCTTTACGTGAACTTCTAGGACCTGAAACCGACAAGCCAATAAAAGATGATGGGTTTACGATAAGCAACCACGCAGATAATTGGCATTGTTCCACTTCAGTGCTATGCTGTATATAAAAGGTTTTTACTTAGTCATGAAAACATGGCATTAATGTGACACGAAGCCTAAACAATCAATATACTAACACCCTTGGGGAAAGTCAATGATTAAACTTGGATAATACACAGTTTTCCCCGCAGTATTTAAGTGATATTTCTTGAACGTGGCGAGAGCAGGACTCATAACAACAATCCATTGGGAAAAGTATCATTGATAATAATAATACTAAAATAATTATTTAGAAATAATAATTTACAAAAATACTAAACAGTAATAATAATTAGTAGTAGTATTACAAATTGAACAATGGAAACATATAACTATGACAATAATAATACTAGTAATAATACTAATAGTAATTCATGGTCTTGTACAAACACATTGGCCCATATTATCGAACGCGGTCTGGATCAGGTTTAGCTCTAAAATGCGAGTTTAACCTTAAACGGTATTATGGAAAGCAGTTTACTGGAAACTGAGTCTGGACCTGGTTTTCGCTAAACCAAGAGTCTGGGTTTCCATAAACCAAGACTAACCTTAATGCAGGTCTACACTAAACTGCATTCGATAATATGGGCCATTACATTTAACCCCCTCCCTGCTGCATTAGGCACAGACACTGTTCTTTAGTGTATCTCTGGTTGCCTACAGCAGGGAAAGGGTTAATAGGTCTAAATAAAAAATAATTTTAAAAAATAATAATAATAATAATAATAAATAACAATAATAATAATAAATTATCATAATAATAATAATAATTAAATAATGATAAAAGAATAATAATAATAATAATAATAATAATAATAATAATAATAATAATAATAAGAAATATACTTAAGACCAACGAGTGATTATGGAGTTTAACGCTGCTGCGGGAATCTTTAACCCATTTGCGATGACAATATGAACAACAACAACAAATTATGCTAATAAAGACAACAACAATAATAAGAAGAAACATGACTGTTACTACAAAGGGAGGTAAGTAGACGTACCCGGGACTCCGCCTCGTACGTGACCTCGGTGGTGTTAGTAGCTGCCATTGGTGGGAGAGACACAGGGAGGGGTGGGGGCGGAACATCTTCCTGCAAGCCACGGAACACCTGGTTAGATGGCGGAACACCAGAACACCATAGCATGCAGAACATTACCAACAGTCGGCGACAACATCACATGCATGGCGGAGAGAAAAACGTTTATTCGCCAGGCAATGTTGGAATATTTCTTGAATAAATATTTTACACATGGAATGGTTACAAGTATCAAACATAGTCAAGATTTAATAATATACAGTCAACTTCCACTGTGTTGAGCTCTTGTGTGTCGATATTGATGATAAGTCGAACCAAGTGCCCGGTCCTTACACATCCTTCTATATTCATCATTATTTTTGTCGCGTTGTTTCGATATCATAAAAAAAATACACACAATGTGTCGAGCCTAACAGTTGGTCCCTGAGACGATAATACTATGTAAGTTGTACATTTGTCTCGATATCTATGGACAAATTGATCACCCATTGAAGTGTCGCTACATGCATGAGCCGGTGCTCTTTGAAGGGTGATTACAAAAGACGGATTAAGGATGTAACGAAAACAAACTCAATGCAGGGAATGTTTTACTGTTTGTATAAGATACCAGTAACTGAATTAGAGACTTGTTGTCTTGCTCTATCATGTTATTTTTTTTATCATCATTATACTTGAACTTATGAAAAATTCCTCTTGTCTCGATAGTCACGATGTGTCGATATAATACCTTGGTCCCCTGAGGTTAGACACAGTGGGAGTTCACTGTATATGGTAATTCTGAAGACAGTCCAGGGACTGAAATGTTGATTGTTATCGTGGATCTTGCATAGAGTAAAAAATTAGACAATGTATTGTTGATTAACATATACATGTGAATAAGGACAACATATGGAACACTGCATAATGCAATCAGAATTACATGTAAAATAGAATTGACATTGTGTGCAGACATTAATTTCAGAGTTATATCAGTCACTGCCACAAACTATCTCCATTACAAATGACAGCAAAGTGACAATTTACAGCAGTGAAAAATTCACTGGTTTGTCAACAGGTTTGTTTTCTCTCCATTTCTTCTAGTCATAATATTTTTAAAACCAATTGTATTAGTCAGAATACAGGTGAGTGGTTGAGACAGGAAATAAACCTTTCTAAATTCAAATGGACAAGAGTAATTATTTTCTTTCATAAACTGCACAACATTTTAGCTCATTGTTATTACCAGTGAATGAATGAGCGATTATAGAGTTTAACATAACAGCAGGAATTGTTTTTAACCAATGAACACATCAACGTGGGTTATCTACCAATAGATTCAAACGGAGCAAATGCACTTAACAAAATGGAAGGAAGATACTGAACTGAATAGATTTGTATGTACTGTAATTAAGAGGGTTTCCCCAATCATATTCGTTCGTAATGGACCCAATAAATCATTCATGAGAGCAAATTGCTAAATTCAATACACTGTTCGATGAAGCTCATTTAGCTTCAGAATTCATGTTGTATTGTATTAGACTGTATAGGGATTATCTTTGTAGGAAGTAATCTAAATGATGGTATATTAATATTATTACAGTGTCCCCTCAATATAACACTGTTCGATACACAGCGGATT
This sequence comes from Lepetodrilus ovalis, assembly GCA_032361185.1. NCBI lineage: Eukaryota > Metazoa > Mollusca > Gastropoda > Lepetellida > Lepetodrilidae > Lepetodrilus > Lepetodrilus ovalis. The sequence goes on from JAUTBQ010092199.1 coordinate 25,243, forward strand.
CAGATACAAGGTGGGGTCAGATATGGATCCCAATTTTATTTGTGTTATTTACCCTAACTATCGTATAAGGCTGGTACTTTAAAGGGGGGGGGGGGGGTGTATATATGTCATGGACACCAAATTCAGCCTTATATCGAGGGGACACTGTATTACTAACGTAACATAATTATAATATAAATGAAAAGAATTGTTGGACATAAATGAAAATAGTACATATAAGTTTTTACAATAGTTCTTTTTAAAAATTAATGATATAATGGTAAAAATACGATGTCACATCTGTCATGGCAAACAGACAATTGTGATTTCAGTGGAAAACAAGCCTGGGACGAGACCAGTGCAAATAAATCGACTTCTGGACAAGAAAATCAGTGGAATTCCGCGGACATGTGGAAAATTGGCATGCCTAGAATATTGGTCATAGTTTACTAAATTGCTTGAACTGTGATCAGGACTAAAAAAAACAACAACAAAAACAACATTACTCATTAAAACATTGCCACGGATATTGAAAATGTTTATTAACATTATTATAGTTGTTCAATGCACTCATTAGTATATCCTTATTGATACCAAAAATTACATTTATATGAAGTATATTCTTAAGGTATTACAAGTGTTATTATTATTATTATTATTATTATTATTATTATTATTAATTTAATTTTGTATTTATTATTTTTATTATTATTATTGTATTTTTTTTTAATTTATTAACAAATAAAACAATTGACCATAGTGCACAGAATGACTAGTATCATACTCATGAACATGCAACTGGCCTACATTTATCATTTTCAAAAACTTTTCAATCCAACATTTGGCATACATTTACATGTATTAGGCCTGCCACACCATCAGAATCGTCTTTCAATGATATACTTACGACCTCCATCCTAAAATACGTAACCAGCAAAGGAAATATATCCAAATGCTGAACATCACTTCACGCGGTCACATACTGCTGTATTATCCTTCAGAATGTGGGTCACTTCAAACAATAACACTCCAGCAAGTATACTTATATATTTATTTCTACCACTTAAGTCACGGTCGAGTGCCCAATACCAGGTGTACATTCCATTGTTCATGCGACGTATATATTTCTCATTTACCATCGATCCGGGTCTCGATTCGTACGCCGACCGCTGACCAACGGACAACGTCCTCGGCTTATGACAACACAGGTGCATCTCTGTTACGCTTCTGGGTTCCTCGCGCAAAGAAATGAACCCTGTCTAACCCCCTTCTCTTCCCTCTCCTTGCGTGATTAGCAGAAAGGGTTAACGAGACTTGCACGGAGGGATGAACCTGCACTACCGGCAAATACCATGCGGAGGTCGCATAGACAGGCACGGTGCCGCCAAGAACAACCTACCACAACCTACCGAGACAATCCGCGACAATCCGCTTATGGATTTCATCGACATCTCATTGTGGTGGCGACTATTCCTGGATGGTTCATTTGTTGCCATTTACAATGATGTAAAACAGAAAGCCGACCTGTCATGTAATCCTATACAGAGTTATCACACATGTGTATATTTTAAGCAGCATTGTCTAGGCATAAGCTATTGTTCGTTCTCGCAGTGTTTCCGCCACTTTCAATTCACTGCTATATTAATGCAGTTAGCACTTAACATTGGCAGGCAGACTTTTTTCTGATCATGTGTATTATTAGATTAAATCTGCCTGCTATCACTGTACGAAACACGTTTTCTTGAATGAAGATGCAAAGTGTGTATTGAAAGTTTGATAAGCCTCTTAGATTCCACTTCTATTCAGTTGAACAGATTCGGAGAAACAAGCATATCGTATTGCAGTATGTTACAAGTGGATAATTTTGGAGAAAACACAATCTCGGCAAGACAAGTTGTAATGGGTTGATATGTAGATGGTTTGATGTAGTATACTCCTGTTATCCGGATCTAAGAGTATTTCTAGCATGAGTGATAAGTTTGAAATGTCTGGGATAGCTATGTAGTACCCAGTTGTTGTGATACCTATGTCTGCCATATAAACTAACTTTAAAACTAACTCGTCCGAATAGTCATACAAATAACATATGTTATGAATTTCTACCTTTAGCATTGGTAGAAATGGTCCGGACAAGCAGGCGAGTGTTACTTGCACTTTATTTAGATATTGATCTTTATAAATTTCCCATAGTGTAGATTTCTGGGTATCCTTTCGCGAAGCCCTCTTACCTAATAAGAGACCATAGCACTCTCTTAGCAGTGTATTAGCTATTGGCAAACAGAGGGCTATGGTATCTTAGTAGATAAAAGGGCTTCATGAAAGGATACCATGTATTATCCTTCATAAGTGTTTTACTTCCTTGAAGATATCATAAAAATTAATAATAGAAAGACACCTTTTTAAAATTCAATATATTTTATCAAATATGTAATATATCTAGTATACTTCCTATTTCTTGTTTGCATTTACATCATTTTAAGTATTGCAATGGCAATCTAGGTTCCAGTTCATTGCATTCATCACTATCACTTGTTCACGGTTCATTGAATCATGCTGCAGAAGACAAAACACAATGCTTACGTAGAGAATGCTTTCGCGTGTAGACATGGTGCATTACAAATATGTACCGTCTTTAATAATTTATTATCACCATAAAATGTTTTGCAGTGCTGGGGCCCATTCCACAAAACAATCACAAGCGCTACGAGCGTCGTAACTCCTGTATGTTAGCATGGATTTGCTAAGGATTCGTTTAACCCTCTCCCTGCTGCAGGCAACCAGAGATGCCCTAAAGAGCAGTGTCTGTGCCTAATCCAGCAGGAAGAGGGTTAAGGAGCTATGACTATCATAGTGCTACGATTATTCTGTGTAACGAGGGTCTGGTCACGACACCAACAAGGCCAGTAAGTCTCAGGACATGTTACCATGACAGTTTTCAGACCATGCGGCAATATTAATTTACGATAAACTACTTATTTCGAACTTTAGTGCCTGAGCAATACCTCACATAATATGTGTACTATATTATATTATTCTTTGTCTATTTTATATCTATAGTCTATATATATATATATACTCAGTAAAATTAATTAAAGAATTTCCAAATGTCTTGGACAAATAATATTAAGCATTATATTATTGTAATAACTAAGAATTTCCAAATGTCTACAGATTCCAGGTACAATGTACTCTTCAAGAACTTATAGATGCATTGAAAGAAAGAATGGCACCAGATGCCACAAACCAAGTTCCAAAATTTGGTAGAAAGTTTTCCCTGTAAAATATCTGCTGGCCATTGATTTATTTTGTTGGGTATTTTAATCTAATATATTCTAGGAAAGTGTCCATAATTTCTATGATGATGAACATAATTAATGGGATATATATATTTTTTTATAATCACGTCATGCAACACAAGCTTTAAGGAAACACTAGCATACATTACAAGGAAGCATTTTGAGAGTTATCTCCTCTTTATTACCTTCTTGGTGCCCCTAGGTCGGGGACTGGGGCGTGAGGTGAGAGAGAGGCGAGGTTTGGGAGGGATAGGGGGTGGAACCCCCTGTCTGGGGCTCCCGTGGTTGTCCGTCTCACTGGCGGTGTTAAGAGACCGGAGATGGAGAGAAGCTCCCTGCGACAGATAGTGCATACATAGCAAACAGAACACTGACATTAACAACATGTAGTACGTAGCAACGACATACCATGCTATAACGTGTGTGTGGAGACTGAATGTATTTACACAACAACAGTACATATTAAATGGGCCCTTAATTTTTAGATGGCTAAGAACATTTTGAAAGCATGTTTAAGATAAGATTGCATTGGGTTGCTTTTTTTGTCTTTTTTTCTCTCCATATTTCGAATTTAAAAAAAAAAAATAACAATACATGTATTTAGTTTTCAAATAGTAAAACAATTTTTTTTCAAAATTCTCAACAAAATTATCTTAACTTATTTCTTAAAATATAAATATTCAAATCATTGACTTCATCAAAAAAATGCATGAGACTTAGCAAAATGATAGACATTTCAGTTTCCACGCAACTACTCAAATTTAAAACTGAAATACGCTGAACAGAAGTTATCATTATTGACAAACAATTACACAAATTATGTATGCAAGGCAACATGTCTGAGAAATCATTAATTAATTCTAACACATTGGCACTTGCATTTTACACAACTTAATTCAGAATTCAAATAGATAATAATATAACACAAGTAGTGTGGAACATGCAATATAACAGTGGACAGTTGACTCAAACAACAGACATGTTACATGCTGAATAATGCGGAACAGAAAGCAAACACAGTTGAATAATTACGCAAGGCAAAAGGAATTCGTCCAAAAGCACATAGAGAGCATTGTATGGTGTATACAGAACTAACTTTCAGATTGCGCAAAAAAAAAAAAAAATTAAATAAAAAAAGATTCGCAAGAAATATATTTAATTTTGCAACTAGATATATAACTACAAAGCATAGGTCTATATAGCGGTATACTGCACATATGTATTAAATGCCGGTGAATAACTAAATAGATTTAGTTTCGACATTAGATACTCAACTACAAAGCATAGGTCTATATAGCCGTATGTAACTAAACAAATAGATTTGGTTTTGACACTTATTAATGTAACTACAAAGCATAGGGCTGTGTAGCGAGAAAACATATATAAAATGTTGGGGTAAAACTAGTATTACTTCATTTTCTACATGCTGGATTAATTACAATCTCTCACATGCCAAATTCCAGTCCACATTACGTCTTGACACAGTCAAAAGGTTAAATAATTTCCTCCATCCCCAAGATTGCAACTATTCATCGCCAACAAAAACTAACTTTTCTCTTGTTTTAGTTTTATACCAAGAAGAGTGAAGCCAAACTAATCACCATTACCATGACACCATGACCGATGACAGATGACTGATGGAACACAACGGAATATACATGTTTTGTATGACATCATGCTGAAAGGTCACACTGAACTCATGCAGTTACACATTGAACATCGCATGCATGTACCAGTAACGGAACTTACCTTTATTTTTAGATAATTCTTTTTAAAGTAATTTAAACTAAAACTTTCCATTTACCATCCTATTTGTTACATGCACGGAATTAATTATAGTCCTATATTATTTTTATTTTTTTTATCAATGCAGACATAAATCGCAGTCTAGTTTAAGTGCAAACATGTTAAATATTCGCTAATAAATTAAATGTTGTTGAAACATGACACGCACTAAATATCAATTGTCCGTGTCAATCTCTGCCTGAGAAGGAAATCACAGGTTAGGCTCCAGATGTTTACAAATCGTTAATTACATGGTAGGATAAATCAATATTTACATGAAGGTAGAGGACACAGTGATTGGGACACGTAAACATTAGTTTTGTGTCAAATGATCATACCCAACAAAACGTCTCAAACATACATTCCTATGAAAGACAAGGTCAACTTGACATTCAATAATGACCTTGACTATTTTTGGTGGGGTGTATGTGGTTTTTAAAGCACCATTTTCAAGATTTTTCTACTTCTATCACATCTTGTATCACATCTTGTATCACAATGATAGTAGGAACCCGCAACATCTGTGGCCTGGAGTGTTGCAGTAAACCTGTGAGCTCTGGCAGGTAATGACAGTTCAAGGATAGTACACGCATAGATTTATTTAACGTAATTTGGGTTGCGAGCCTCTTTCAAGATTATTTCACCGATGTCACAGTTTGTCAGTGTAGAGCAGGAATAAAACCACAATATCCATAACACTGAATGTTGCAGGAAACCTGCGAACACCGACTGATACTGATGGAACAAGGATTATAACTGCATTGCCACAGTACAAACAGCACATTCTACGATGAACGGAAAATTGTACATTCTGAAGCTGCATTGTGATAGTATTGACAACATATATGGTTATGGTAACATTGGAAATGCAACTTCCGCGAATATTGGTGCTATTGGTGGATTAAAAATCAGCAACTTTGGTTCCAGCATCTGATTATGTACTACTGTACTATCATCTGCCCGTCATCAACATATATTGCTTTGTCAGGAAGAAATACTTTTAATTTTTGTTTTTTTGTTGTTTTTTTTGCAATGGAGTTTGGAGTCGCTTTCTAGAATTTTTCACTAACATCACGATTTGTATAAAGTCAGAATGGGATTTTCAAGTATATATTCAACAATTCCTACAGTAGATGACACATATTTGTGAAATACCATTGAGATACAACCTAAAAGTATTGCAAGTAAAAAATTCCTCAACAGCGAAAGCTTTACCACAATTGGATTTTCAGTAAATGTGTCCCAAGTCAACTAATTTAAATTAAGAGCGCAAAATGACAGAAGTAGATAGCATGGTCTATCTGTTTCATGAATATGTAGTATGTAAGTGGCTGAGCAGGTCACCATGGTAACCAGATTGATCCAGATAGGGAGGACTTGACATTCCTGAAATTGTTTCGTATTTGATAACTGTCAGATTGACGGAAATAGGAATAGTCTTATTCAAATGTAAAACTGCTAAAATTTGCTCCAGGTTTATAAAACAAAATGTAGTAGGGGAAAAATACATTTTAAGCCATGAAACTACTAGTATCTCAATGTATGATTTTGTTTAAAATAAATAGAAGACCTTGACTAGAACCGGGACCAAATTAATTGAAGCCATGCTACGAGAAACGCAAAATAAATGAATAAATATTGCACATTTTCGAAGGAAATATCATTGAATAGTCACACCTGGATTGGCAAAAGCTACGACTACAGGATTAATGATAATCAGAATTTCATAAGACAGTCTTAGTTGCCTCCAGCATGTTAAAGGTTAAGCAGTCAGCCATGTACATACATCAGATAGATGTGCCTTGATTCATATCTATATGGCTTGTCATCAATGTTCACAATATCTACTGATAATATCATCAAACTTTGGCCTAAAAACAAACCATGGCTAGTGTCACTCACTCTGATGGGTGGTAGATTGCAGATATTGAGGCTATGCATAGTCTAGTTATCCTATGTTGATTATGTAAACTTTTACGTGAACCAATAATGATATCTGAGTTACTCATCGAAGTATTCTCTGTAGTAATAACTGAACTATAGCTAGAACACTTTTACGGGGCAACTTAAAATAATTCATACATATACATGTACCATAACATGTACTGTCATTGTACAGATTCCAAATTGCATCATTTGGGCTCTTTATAGACAAAGGGAAGTAACTCCCTTCAATAATCGAAGTCTAAGATGGGTAGACTACAGTTGAATTCCCTCACCAATCATCCTCTTATCACTGCTTATAGAGTGGTGAAGAGACTTTGGGCAATATAATATCGATAATATATCTATGTCAAGTATTTTAAATGAATAGCTCGAATACAGTTGACCCCTGTTTATCCAGACGGTTGCTTTCCCGATAAAACCATGCGAATAACTGAATTTCCTGATGTCCGAGTCATTTTAAATAGGAAGACTGATATGGTTCCCAGTAAAAGAAAACGTGCAGATAGCGAGGGAACAGGATATCCAAAGTCTGGATAAACAGGAGTCCACTGTATTGCTAAAACAAGCTTCATAAAATTCTGTGACTATCAATATCTTTAATTTCAAATATTTTTCAGTGTTTGCTGCTCATGTAGAACTTTGATGTTTAGTCTGGACTCCTCACACTGATTCCAACACTGTCAGTAGGTGTCTGATCAAGGTACATTAGTGTACATGTTGTGTTACATGCTGTGTTGGGAGTTTTCATCCATAAAAGTGACAATCACTTCACCTCAATATCTGATACCACTTGAGTCGAGTTCAATGAGAGTTAATGTGAAGATAATGTGCTCACCCAACCCACATGCAGTGAACATGCAAAGAGTATGCTTAGATTGGATCTATGTCATATTTTCCTTTTTAAAAAAAACCCACCAAAAACCTCAAGGGTCTATATTTCCTCAAATTAAAAAAATAATAAGAAAAATACTCAAAGTTCTCTAATGGGAAAGAAATTGCATACCATTTTAAATTAACTTTTCTTTACAGACATTCCTTTAAAAAAAAAATAATAACCTAGATCCAATCTAGCCCATGAAACTGTCACTTGTTCTTCAGGAGTCAAATCTTGTGCAGAAAGAGGCAATTAAAGCCTGTGTTAAATTATTCAAGTATTGCCCTTGAATATGACTTGGCCAACTTGACCCGGACAAGTGACACTTGTCATGAGACGAAGATTAGTGTATTAGTGTATTAGACTCTAGGCAATACCGGTGTATTCTCACCCCAGGTGACCAGACAGCCACGCTGGTAAGTAAGTACGCCAACTATTAACATTAGTCAGAGATTCCAAGTAGAAAAAGAATACAGTAGATGCATATAGTTCATGCCAGGTGTCTTGTAAACTGAAACTGAAAGATATTTCATTACGCGATTCAACCGTGACAATATATGTACCTCATCCAAATCCAGCTCGACGTGCTTGATTCCTGTTTCTGGTCTAATATTGACGTCGTCGACTTCCATAGCACCGTGGGATTCCGTTCTCGGTGGCACCGGTGGGGCATCGTCCTCCGGGAACTGAAATATTTCGGCGCTGACCTTTGTGGCCTCCTCGTAGGACGGTAGCGGAGCCCGGAGGTCCTGTATCCTCTCGGTCCTCGAGGACTGAACGGACTCGAAACGTTCCTTAACGATCACGTCGGGGTCTATGTTCTCGTAAGCTAAGGCGCGGGTGTAACTCGGCAGCTCGTCGTCATTTCGATCCGATTTTTTCGGCGATTTCTTCGGAGACGAGGATTTCCTTGAGGTTTTGATCGTGTCCTCGTCGCTCTCGTAAAAACTGTCCTTGCGCTTGACGGCGACCCTGACTTTGGCATCACCGGAGGAGGAGGAGGAGGAGAGAGACCTGTCGACGGTCGTCTCCTGGGGATGAAGGGTGATGCTGGTCGAGTCGGGAAGTTCGTCAGTGAAACTATTTTCCTGAGCATACTCAGAGTGAGGCAACTCAGAAACAGCAGGGACAGTGGCAAATGGTGGCTGCAGAGGGGAGAAATAGTGTCACCACATATAACAGAACTCGGACTCCATAACTGTGTCCTCCAAGACATTTACGACCAAAATCAGAAGGAAGTGGATACTGCTCATCAATCATGAAGTATCACAAATTTATAAGTATCATTACTGAACACTGAAATTCTTTTAGAAATAAATGTTCAATCGATATTATGTATTGATAGAAACACTTAAAATTTCCTTTTCTATTCTTAGAGGACTAATTATGGAATAATAGCAAACTTGAAACTAACACAAAGACACAACTAGTAACTATCAAAATACATCTTTAATTTATTACCCATTGTCTTTGTGTTATTTTCACAAACCAACTCAATATAATAAAGATATTGCTCAAATAAAACAAAGCAAGATTTTAGATTCATCATGCATAGCTCAAAACCAATCATAGTTCATCAAACCAGAACATTTGTAAACTTGCAATCCCAAATAAAAAGAATTAAGACCTAAAAAAAACTCAATATCAATTTGATTCTAGAATTGTTGATTTTATATATTTTTTTTGCAAGTTTACAGTTCCAAGATATATGCTACTGAAGAAAACATCACTACATCTATATGCACACACCACAGGATCAAATCTAGAGGTGGACCCAGAGATGGATCCAGAGGTGGACCCAGAGTGGATCCAGAAGAACCCCCACCCACTTCCCTTTCCTTCCACCCCTGGGTCTGCCAATGCATCACAACAAAATGAAAATGAAGATGAATATCTGCATGTGAATATACTGTGTTGCTTCCATTGTATGGAGAAAAGCCGTCATGTGATGGTGTTCATGTGCTCCTAGTGAAAGATTGTGAGACCTCAATGAAAGTATGTGGGACCTCAGTGAAAGTATGTGGTGTGTGTGACCTCAATGTAAAAAAAATGGGACCTCGACAAAAGCATATGGGACCTCAATTCTAACTGATGAAACAGTTTGTTTTCAATGATTGTAGCAATGATAATAGCATAGGTAAGGACATTCTTTGATATTTCTACAAATATCTATATGTTTTCTTTCCCGCTATATTGCTATTTTATAGTTTTATGATTTCACTGTTATATATTTAGTAGAAATGTGATGAATTTCCTATAGGCATATAATTCTGTAGTCAAGTCTAAAATTCCTAATGCTGTATTTCCTGGAATAAATAACTGGGGAGAACCAAGGGAGACAACTCAGCTCAAAGAAAATATATTGACAATATTCAGTGCTGAAAGCGGCTGTCAGTCTGCTCTTGCGATTGATTGGACAATACTGGGATGAAACCGTGTGTTACTGTGGAAGGCATAACTGTGTTGCAGACAGACAGACAGACAGTTTTGACAAGGACATGTACCATCCTATGGAGATACACAACCCTGTCACTGTCCTGACCAATACCTTGGCTGAAGTAATGCATATTGGGATGCTGGCAATTTCTCCCAGCATACAATCATGTGACTGACCGGGAATACTAAATAGATGGTTTTGTCTGGGAGGATTGCGAGGACTATTCCAGTGTGTTTTAGAAGTATCGAAATAACAATGTGTTGTTTGTTTCTAAGCATATATCATCTGAAATAAGAGGCAGTCCAGCGACGTCACGCCTACCTGATTTCCGTCCTTGAAGTTCTCGGCGAGCGGCAAGGGTTTAGCCACTCCTATTCTAACAATCCCCTTCTGGGCCCCTTTCAGCGCCCCGACGGCCTCGTCCAGCGTGGCGTGCTCCACGTTGATGTCGTTGACGAAGATGAGCCGGTCCCCCGGAACCAGTCTCCCGTCAAGTTGAGCAACTCCTTTTGGCACCAAGCTGCGGATCACTATCACAGTTTCATTGGGATTGGCCGGATCCTGCAATAAATATAGCAAAGGCCATGAGTTGTGTGTCATGTTGAATGGACACAATATATCAAATCTTGCTTCACTAAGAAACCATGAAAACTGAATGGGTCTGTGTACAGCATATTCTTTTCCATCTCTGCTTGGCTTATTCGAAACTATTTCTTGTCAGTAATAAATAGGTGGACTACAACTATTTCAGATTGAAAGGAACAGTTTAAATTTTGAGAAATGTTTCTGCATTTAAATGTTGTAATCACAATCCAGTAGCTAACACCTATGTAATGAGTGAAAAATAAATAGAAGAGTTATCTCCCTTACTAAGATCCACATTATAAAAAAAAAACCCACATATTTTAAGCACTTCCATTTCAAATCATTAACTAAGGTTGAAGCTATGGTTAGTTTGGTGTTTAATACAGGACAGTTGCAGGAACCACTCTTATTGATACAATAGCTTTAGCTAACCATATTCTCAAGTATTGTAGCAACAAAAGTCTTTCTGAAAGGGTCTCTAAAATTGGGACTTGCAGTCAATTGTAGCTACAACTGTTCCGAGCAACAGGGCCAATGGGCACTCCTGTATGAAATGACCTACAGGGCTCCAGACAAACATTTTGAGTTACTTGCCCGCAGGGCTAGTCAGGGCAAGTTGTAAAGGCACCAAAGCATCTATATGTCAAAAAATAGGTTGCCCGCAGAGCAATTTAACTTGTCCCTGTACGTTGGGCATACCTTATTCTGGAGCCCTGACCTAACTCTAAGGTAATCTACTGTAATTACCCTAATAATTCAAACCCTCCAAATGTCTACAATTGAGAATATTACAGGACAATCGACATCTGCAATATTGAGAAACGTACCTGGTAGTCTAATATACTAAATCCCAGTCCACGTTCCTCCTTGACGAGCTCGATGACGACGGGCTCGCTGGTCCACATGGCCAGGTTGGTGAGCGGCTCCAGGGACCGCGACTTGCCCTTGTTGAGCGCGTTCTGGACCGAGCTGTCCGTGGACGACAGCGCCACCTCCGACTTGGCCTTGACCATTCGGTCGCTGGCCTGCAGGTTGGTGTGCACGCCGGTGTTCAGGACGCTGCTGAGGAACTGGCTGTCCTGCGGTGCCACCGTCTCGCTGGTCTGTGGCTTGCGGCGCGCGCACACGAGGCGCACGTGCTGCGGGAGGTCCTTGAGGATGTTCACGACCTCCACGTGGTTCAGACCCAGCAGCCGCTTGCCGTTCACCTGGAACAGACCGGGCAGATCCTTAATAGACCATCCATCGTCTCAGAGGTTGAAAAGTAAATGGTTTACAGCGTTAAGATATTAAAAAAAACAATAAGGGGGGTCATTCTCCATAGGACCAATGTTAATGATCAAATCTGTAATTTGTAGGCCAAGTGTAACACAGATACCTTTAACATTGCAGATGTTCAAATTTACCCCCATAGCAGACTCTCTCTAATTCGAACACTGTTGAATGTTGCAAAACATATTTCAGTAACAGCGTCACCTAGAACCAGTAGATACAAATCTAGATACAGTGTGTCACTTACAATGTTTGTTTTTCAACATTCAACAAAAATCTAGCTTCATAAAATATTTAACCTGCAACATCATCCACATGGGCATATGACTGTCATATATTAATTGGGTAATGTTCTTTTTGTGAGTGGATGAGACGAACCAGCATCCGGTTGACCTCGGTAACCGTGACAAACGCGCTCAATTTGCCAAATGTCTTACCCATCATTGCACAGCACATGCCCGCTTTGCCGCTTTCAAGAGACTGGCAAGCAATCGGCTGTGATATAACTTATTCCAAATAAGTTTGTCAGGGTTACCGGGGTCAACCGGCTGCCAAAAAAAAAAAGCATCCCCATTATTTTGTTAACCCTGTGCAGTGAACAGATGCCAGTGAACAGAAACAGATCCCAATGAACAGATCCCAGTGGATGTCTCACCTCTAGGAGCTCGTCAGCGCTGATGAGGTGTCCATTGAGGCCCACTGGTCCGTCTGGGAGGATGGAGCGGATGTAGTGGTGAGGCCGCACCTCCACGCCATTCTCCACGTCCACCGTACCCTCCAGGCTGATCCCCAGTCCTCCGCCCTCCTTGAACTTTGACAGCTGGGCCACCTGTAGAACAGCGCGTAACACGTAACAGTAATGTGGAGGTCATTTTTCAATATGGCAGGCATGGCAACAGACAATTGTGATTTCAGCAGATAAAAAGCCAGTGTATCATTTCTTGAGCTCTCTTATCCATTGCTATACCATAGCGCTCTCGCAAGTGTGCTATCATCATTAATAAGAGATCATTACGAGAGTGCTTATGGTCTCGTAGTAGATACGAGAGCTTCGTGAAATGATAACCTGGGGTCTGGAGGCTATAAGCCACGTCCATGGACAAATAAATCGACCCATGGACAAATAAATCGACCCATGGACAAATAAATCAGTGGATTTTCATGGATCAATAGAAAATTGCCATGTCTGGTATGAACAGAACAACAACAGGGGTAGGAATTAATACTGTAGTGGAGGTTATTTTTCATTGGATCATAGACATCATGACCAGAACACAACAACAGTAGTACGAATTAACACACTAAAGTAGAGGTCATTTTCTATCATAGAAAAACTGCTGAATTTTGATATCTTAAATGCATATTGTAGCTCTAATAGTGGATTTATA
>JAUTBQ010092200.1:0-16207 GCA_032361185.1 Lepetodrilus ovalis
ATATAACATATTGGTTGGTGTTATGTTTATACGAAAGGAACCATCAAAATTCTATACCCTCTGAGACCTTGTTGTCCAGTAACCTGAACTTGGGGGTTATTTTGAATTGTGAGTATTTGGGCTAGAACCAGGGGCCTGTTGCACGACACTCTTGTAGGCTACAACTATTGTAAGGTCAATGGGTGAAAGATTCCCGCAGCGACGTTAAACTCCATATTCACTCACACTCAATTGTAAGGTCAACACTTGCTATTGTGGCTGGAGCCCAGTTACAACTATTGTGGGGCTACAAGAGCGTAGTCGTGCAACAGGCCCCAGGCCTGACAGACTAACATTCCAGCTCTAGGAGAATTAAACACTGACTGTCCGTGTCCCTCCTACAGGTAGTTGCCAAGGGTCCCGGTCTAGAGAAGACTGGCGTGACAACCGGAAAGTGGGCGGAGTTCACCGTGGACACCCGTTCGGCCAGTAGGACGCCGTACCCGCTGAATATCACGTGCATGGACGTGGACTACAAACCCGTGGACGTCCAGGTGACCGACAACAAGAACGGCACCTTCACCTGCCGCTACATGCCCCGCCGCAACGTCAAGCACACCCTCACCATCACCTACGGCAGCGTCAACATTCCCAACAGCTCTTTCAGGGTGAGTATGCATGCCATAGTTGGTCGGTTGGTTCACTTATGATTTCCAAATGATAAATGTTACAACAACATGTCACTCGCGCTAGCTATATTATTTCGTAATTCGAACAGGAAAAAAATAATTAAATTCCTTTAGCTGTTCGGATTATTAGAACAATGTAAATATTGAAAACTATTCATTTTAGGGACAAGGGAATTGTGAAATAGATTATGCATGTCAACACAAAAAAAAAATCCAAAAAAAATAATAATAATATGAATGGGATCCATGCTTATCCTCACGATTTATCCGATTCCATGGTTCATAGAGTGTGTTTTATAACAATTGCTTACTGTATGTATAGAATGCTCATTTCTAATTGAGAAAGATGTTTTTGAATAAATTGAAGATTACATTACATGTACAGTGTCCCCTCAATATTACGCTGAATTTGGGGTCTATGACATACCCCCGACTTATAGTACCTGACTTATACAATAGTACAGGTAAATAAAAAAAAGTAAAATGGGATCCACATCTGACCCTGCCTTATATCCGAATCCGCTGTGTATCGAACATTGTTGTATCGAGTGGACACTGTGTTATCAAATATGGCGTTTTTGTATTTTATGTATTTTTGTGTGATTTCCAGGTGTATGTAGCTGAGCCCAGCACTCCTTCCAACGTGAAGGTGTATGGACCTGGTGTGGAGAGGGGTGTCAAGACTGGCAAACCCACCTATTTCAAAGTGGACTGCACCAAGGCTGGTCCAGGTATGTACAGGTCAAACTAATATATTTCAATTTAGAGGGGTGTAAAAACTTGCAAACCTACATTTTTGCAAAGTGGACTGCACCAAGGCTGGTCCAGGTATGCATGGATCGAACTATTAGTTTTCAATTTATAGTGGTGTCAAAACTGACAAACCCACATTTCTGTACTGTTAAGGTATGAGTTTCCATCTTGGTTTTTGATTTGATTTGATTTAAACATCAGAAAAGGATAGGGGGAAAAAAGTTGCCCAACCCACTAAGTCCACTCCACATCTCCGTGTTTCAGGTGATGTTGCAATTGCACTGGTCGACGCCAACGGCCGTGACGTCCCTGTCCAGACCTCCGACAACGGCGACGGCACCTTCACCGTGGAGTACGAGCCCAAGTCACCCGGCACCTACAACGTCCAGGTCTACTTCGCCGAGCAGCAGATCCCACAGAGCCCCATCAAGGTCAACGTGGAGTCCAGCGTGGATGTCGGCAAGGTCAAGGTCGTTGGACTGGAGCCAAGTATGTATTCTGGTCTCGTGTGCGAGTGTCGTGCGAGTCTGTGTGTGAGAGTAGCTTATGTATGAGGAGGATATATTTTAACCCTCTCCATGCTGCAGGCAACCAGAGATGTCCTAAACAGCCGTGTATGTGCATTGTCCAGCAGGGAGAGGGTTGGGGTATTTGATCCGTTGTTTTGGGAAATTAAATATTGTTTAGGTTGTGCAGATATGATTTTGTATTTCTTTTCAATAAGAAATTGAATGTTTGACATGATCCAAGTACCTGTAGGTATTTTGTGTATTTTCTTTTATACATGTTTGTCTTGTGTGTATTTGTAAGAAGCTTATCTATACAATTTTTTCCTAATGCCTTTCTAACTGCTTTTAGCAAATATTCAGTTAATTATATTTAATTTGGATATAATATATGCTCTTTTGGTTACTACTGAAGGGTACAATGTTATCATAATAATGGGTCCAATATTCCGACAATAAGAAGTCCGACATTTGGATATGTATTGGTATGAGCCAGTGATGGTTAACCACCTTATTTACATGTATGCATATATGAAATAGATATAGAATAATAGAAATAGATACTAGACCAGTGTGTTAGAGGTTTAAAACAGTAAAGATCATGAGTCTGTTGCATGACTCTCTTGTAGGCTACAACCATTGTAGCGCTACAAGAACATCGTGCAACAGGCCCCTTCTCCTGTTCCACAGAATTACCATAGCGCTATGACTTTTAGAGTGCATTAAATGTTCTGAGTAACAAGGAACAATGTGTTAGGTTTATCTCTTATTAGCACAGTTTCTTTCGCTATATCTGTATCCTGATTTCTCCTCTCCAAGCAATGCCAATCGGCGTGACATCTGATGTCGACATCATCAGTAACGGCGCGCCCAAAGCAAGGGCTGCTGTAAAGCTCACATCTCCCAGCGGGAAAACTCTCAACATGCCCGTTCAAGAAACACCGGAAGGCCACAAGGCCAAGGTCACTTTCAACGAACCCGGCCCTCACAAGGTCGACGTGACATACGGAGGTCAGGCCGTGAAGGACTCCCCGTTCAAGGTCGAAGCCATCCGCGCCCCGAAGGTCCTGGCGTACGGTCCAGGCTTGAAGGGAGGCGATGCTGGAAAACCCGCGACCTTCACCATTGACACCCGCGAGGCCAAGACCCCCGGAGGAATCGGGGTCACTGTTGAAGGTCCGGCCGAGTCCAAGATCGACTGTCGCGACAACGGAGACGGAACTTGTGGAGTTGCGTACTACCCACCGAAGGAAGGCACGTACAAAGTCAACGTGACCTACGGGAACCAACACATCCCTCAATCCCCGTTCATGGTCAAGATCGGGCCGCCCAAGGGCCCCGTCGACGAGGGGCCCATTAGCGCCCAGAAGGCCCCCGGGGTCCACGCAGGTCCAGGAGGACCGGGAGGTCCCAAGCCGGGTCTGGACAAGGTCAAGGCCTACGGTCCCGGACTCTCGCCCGATGGTAAAACAAAGAAAGTGCATGGAATATTGCCTGGCCTGTTCTCCGGTCGCTAGCGACAATGCTGTTGCTGCTGCCCTCGATGATCACTCACACATTAAAACATTGCCGTTCTTTCTTTTTTTTGTGTCCTCACTCAATGCATTAAAACCACATCACTAACACGACAGGAAAAACATCAACAAGCCTTGATGGTGATGCTGCATTGTGCATCTGCTAAGGATCGCATTTAATTTTGTTGCTTCTTTTCATATAACAATATTTTCCCGCCATCATCTAATTTATTCTCTTGCAGGTATTGAGTGGTTTTTAGGAATGTTTATTTCACTAACGATGTGTTGTTTTATTTATTTTAATTTTAATTTTATTTTGGCAGTGTAATTTGGTGGTTTTGCTTTTTGAAAGCGGTTCCTCAGGAAATAATCTTAATTAATGCCCTACTAGAACTTTGTTTTTGGCTGATATTGTTACTAGAGGAATTTGGTTAACAATAGTATTGTTAAATGCTATTTGTACTAGATTGGTGTTAGTTTTTGAATGTCATGTAGAAAATAGAAAATTGAAAGCTTATGTATTTTTTTTTATTAGACCAACTACGTTGTGGCATGTTTATCATTTGTATGTAATAATGATGGTAATTGTGGACATGAAATCGATAAGACCATTTGTTTTGAAACAATTCTATCACTCAAAGATAATTTTCCATTATTAGTATGAAAGTAGATATGTGCTGGGATAAGAATCGTCTACAAATATGTGGATTTCTGCAGCCTTTGAGGCTCTGGGGTCGATCTCGTAAACCTGGCCGTGACCTGCGACCCCTGGATCTCGGCTGTTTCAGCTGAAAGCACAAAAATTCCCATCTCGTCCCTGACTATGAACAAAATCTGTCATTTTGCTCAAAAGTTACTCATTTTAACCCTTTCCATGCTGAAGGCAACCGGAGATGCCCTAAACAACAGTGTATGTGCATTATACATACAGGCAGAGGGTTAAAACATGCAGTCTCTTTAAGAATGCAGTCTTGTCTCTCTGTTAAATATTCATTGACCAGAAAAGACTTGGCTATTAACCCTCATCCCACTATTCGAGGCCTCGGATGCCCAGGGTCACATTCAAACTCTATGTATGCACAATGAGGGTTAATATGAATTCAGATTGCAGGGTAAGGACGTTGAGCGCATGTGGATACAAACGTTGTGCATGAAGACTAAATATGAAAATACTGTTCACAAGTTCTCTTCCTCTCTTAAATCTATTGAATGCTGTATGAATTAACCCTTGGGAACACTTTTCCCCATCTGGATGTCACTGCTGAATTAAGATATACACACCCTAAGGGGTTAATGAACTATTGTCATGCTCTAATCGGTGTGAACGCTTTCATTCTAATGAGCATGTAGGACGTCGAAAGCATCAGTGTCATCTCTCTTGAAGATTTAGAGTACGGTGAATTTGAATTCACATGATTTATTTTTTATATTTATTTCATTTATAGTTTTCGGAGAGAAAAATCTTTTTATTTTCTAGATCCACGTTTTAAATCACATTCAATCTAGCTTTGAGATTACGAAACCTTTTTACTACGATTTCATTCTCAAATTTGTATGAATGTGTGAAGAAAACTTTGAGTTGAGTATGAAATCGTTTTAAAAAATCTTTCGTAACCTTGGAGCTCAAGCTGTTGATTCTTAAATTCAATTATGAGAATTGTAGTTGGTATCTCACAGATCATTTTTAACACAAGACATTAATTGTATAATTAAAGCAAGATGTATGTTGTAAAATGTATCTAATTTCATGTCTTTTATTTGAAATACGTTACATGTATTTCAGGTTATTTGTCATCCCATCTGAGTGAAATTAATTCCTGTTAATATATCTATTTGAATTTTTTTTATAGTTTAAACGATCTAATGCCAGTTAAGATTTCTGCTATGACGTATACTACCAGTTATAACAGGAAGTAAAGCACGTGATCTTGACTGGTTTCAGGCGTGTTCATGGAGTCTCCCACACACTTCACGGTCGACGCTAAGTCCGTAAGTCCAGTCGGGAAGGGCAACGTTCAGGCCATCATCACGAACCCATCCGGCAGCAAAAACAAGGCCGCTGTCACCAACAACGGCGACGGAACCTACGGAGTGGCATACACACCATTTGAACAAGGTGAGGCAGCTGTGATTTTACTGCCACTTCATATATTATGTCATGTTTATGATTAATAGTTGCAAGTATCTAATGCTACGGGATGTGTTATTATTATTACTATGATGATGATGATGGTGATGATTTATTATAATTATTACTACTATATTATGATTATGATTGTTATTATTACCAGTGTTATATTTTTTTAAATAATTTAATAATTAAAAAATATTTAACATTTTTATTACTAGCATTATTGTTATTGTTATTATTGTTATTATTATTATTTTTATTACTGGTATTATATTTATATTAAAAATATAGATAAATGAATATGGTCTAATTATCATCATTATTATTGTTATTATTATTATTATTGTCATTGTTATTATTTTATTATTACTATTATCATTATTAATATTATTATTATTATTTCTGGTATTATATTACAAATATAGAATATGGTCTAATTATCATTATTATTAGTAGTATTATTATTACTATTATTATTATTATTATTATTATTATTATTATTATTCTATTTCCAGGCCCTATTGGACTGGATGTGACCTATGATGAGGCTCCCATTCCTCAGTCACCGTTCAAAGTACAGGCGGTACCTGGGAACGACCCCACCAGAGTCAAGGCTTATGGTCCAGGTACTCTATCCATCGGCCTGCAGTGATAATTACAATGATGACGTAACTGAGACGAGTTCAGGCTGCACTACTTTTCACTACATAGCGTATGTAGTGCTATGGAAGCCGTTCAGACAGCATATATACTGATATGTATGAACTACTTTTCATATGGTGTATGTATTATTTGTAGGAAAAGTAGTGTAGTAAATGTAGTGCAGCCTGAACGCACCCCTGGTGATCTGTATATCTTGTAGACTATATTTATATACTATTTACATTACCACTTATTAATGGTGAAGAACTATCCTATTGAAATTGAAATATTTTAGTGGTAGGCAACATTCAGTTCAACAGATTTCGTGGGTTTCTCTCTGACTTAAATCGTTGCAAATGGGTGAAAGATTCCCGAAGTGACGTTAAACTCCATAATCACTCACTGACTCTGACTTAAAACTGACAAGCCATGATATAGATGAAAGAATTTTGAAAGCGGATTTAAACCCCTATTCAAACTAAAAAGGTCTATGGGTGAAATATTCCAGCTGCAATGTAAAGCGATCAAACGAAAAAGAAAAAAGCAGGAACTAATTGGTAAAAAAAGTGTTTTTATTACGACAACCAAATAGCTTATTCATGATAATCAACTGTACTATTAGCCAAAAATACGTATTTATGATACTTAGCTATACTATTGACCTAACAACTTATGAATGATAATCCACCATACTATTGACCTAACAACATGTTAATGGTGATCGCCTCTATCTCAGGTCTGGAAGGCGGCTACACAAACAACCCGGCGGAGTTCACTGTGGACATGCGCGGCGCCGGCAAGGGAGGCCTGGGTCTGGCTATCGAAGGCCCAGTGGAGGCCCAGATGAACTGTCAGGACAACCGCGACGGCACCTGCAACGTCCAGTATCAGCCCACCAAGCCCGGCGACTACGACATCACCGTCAAGTTCGCCGAGAAAGACATCCCAGGTATGTGTTGTCAATATCTGTATTTTTCAGGTAACTCAACAAACGCGCTTAATTTGACCATTATTTGGAATAAGTTATATCACAGTCGCTTGCTTGCTGGTCTCTCGAAAGCGGGAGCGTATCAGCGGCTCAGAACATGCAATTATACGTAAGAAATTGGGCAAATTGAGCAAGTTTTTTGGGTCACTGGGGTCAAGCGGGCAGCCGGTTCGGGTCAGCTGGTACTCGAAATTTGGGATTCATTCTTTTGAAACGCATCTAAATTTTTTGTTTGCAGGCAGTCCTTTCCACGTGCGTGTGTGTAACCCGGTGGATGCCAGCAAGGTCAAATGTCACGGCCCTGGGCTGGATACCATGGGAGTGAAGGCCGGAGAACCCGCCACCTTTACCGTCGATGCCAAAGAGGCTGGTGAAGCTCCACTGGACGTCACGTACACTGACCAGACAGGTAACCATGGAGACGATCACCAGACACTTTTGTAGATTGGCTCTGAGATTTCAGAACTTTTTGTGTACAATTTTGTACACAAAAACAAATTTGTGTGATGCAGGCCCAAAGCTACGTCCATTGCAAGTAAATCGCCCCCTGGAAAAATAAATCGGCAGATTTCCGCACATCCGAGGAAAATCGCCATGCTGGTTTCATGTTCAAGCCCAAATTGTACATGGAAATTTGTGCACAAAACTGAGTTGAGAATGAAGTCGTAATCAGAAAAGATTCGTAATCTCGGAACATGAACTTTTGCAGTGACTGGAATGTTGATACAAATTCGACGATACAAGATCTTGTAACTTCCAAGTTTGAGAGTTTTGAGCAGGACCTTTCTCCTTGTTTTGGACCTACATGACGTACAAATGCAAATATTTTTCTCTTTTATAAAAGATTGTACATTTAGGTGCAAAATTAAATTATATGGTGACGAAATCCAGCATTCTGCAGCAAATTAATATCATTGTGGAATGTGTTTGGGGTAATATTTTACATTGACAACTGTATTTTTTTGACACTTCATGTTCCTGACCACTGGACTTTGTTTTCAGGCCAGAAGAAACCTGCCAAGATCGTGCCTGTAGATGAGGGAGTCTACAACGTCACCTACGTCCCCACGTCCGAGGGCAAGTGCAACGTGGACGTGAAATATGGCGGCCAGAACGTACCACAGAGGTCAGTCTCAGCCCCAGTGTGTCTACTTTAGACTCCATGCAATGTAATCCATATATTGTGCAACATGAATAGAATCAGAAATTGTTATAATTATTTGTCTTTGCCTTGCATAAGTGAAAATTTGCTGTAGGAGGTTAAAAGCTTATAATAGTAATAATGATAATAATAATAATAAAAAAAAAAATATACAGCATTTTTATTAAGGCATAATGAATAATAAATTAAAAACTTAAAATAGTAATAATGCTATTGATAATGACAATGATAATAATTATAATAATAATAATAATAATAATAATAATATACAGCATTTGTATTAAGGCATAATGAATAATTAATTATTTATCAATTATTGATTGATTGATTTATTCATTCATTATTCTTTCAAATTTGTTTTCATTCAAGACTTGCTTAAAATCATGTCATATATGTCAGTTGTATTAGTGTTACAAATCATATCTACGGATGATTTGTTTCCTTACAGCCCCTTCAACATGCAAGTACTGCCAGGAGTTGATGCCAGCAAGGTCAAGGTCACTGGATCAGGGGTTGATAACGCCACGCCCGCCAGTTTGCCTGTGTCCTTCAACATCGACACCAGGGACGCTGGCAACGCCGACCTTGAGGTGTTCGTACAGGTCAGTGGGAGACAACTCTTGTAGTAGTTCACGGTCTGTCCCGTAGGATACCAGACCACTTCGTTTGAAATTTTATTTTGTTATTTTTAAATTGAGATTTATATTACTGGTAAGGCCATAGCTGTTTGATTCCATAGTTTACAGATCTACTGATCTTATTATTTTTTTAATAATTTTTAATTATTATTATTTTTATATTGGACCGAACTAACAGATATTAATATTATTTATTTTATTTTCGACCACCCACCAAAATGATCATGCAAAAATCCGTAACAAGGGAATCAAATAACTACAGCCTAAACAGTGAAAAATGATTAACATAAGTTTATCATTTTCAACTAGTTAACACCCCAATGAAAAACCATGAAATGACTAATAATTCCCAAATAAAATGATCATAATAGCTATTGCCTTTTTGCTTATTTGCTCACTATGCAACTAGTTGTCTATGTTCGTTTGTCTGTAATTTTGCATTTCATTTGCTTAGCGCCCCGACGGCACCTACATTCGCCCCATGGTTCTGGACAACGGCGACGGAACCTTCACTGTGACGTACACCCCGGAAGATCTGGGTGTCTACACCATCAAGGTCAAATATGGTGGACAGGAAGTGCCAGCCTCGCCATTCATGGTCAAGGCCACGCCCACTGGCGACGCCAGCAAGTGTAACATAACTGGTAAGTTAGGACGCTCTTCATGAAGAAATTGCAATCTCGTCCCTAAGAAATTGCGACATCACATCTAAGAAATTGTGATCCTACCACTCCTGCATACTTCATAGATGTAGGCATATGGATGGGCTCGTTAACCTTTTATGACGCTAATAGGTCTATAATCCACCCCGCTAAAGTTTAATGATGCTAACATTTCATGATTTACAGTAATGGGGACAATTAAGAGAGGCAGTTTTGAGGAATATTTTTTGGGGTAGGCACAATAATAAGGGACAAAGAAATGCAACTAGCATTATGGGAAGCAATCTGATTTCATGACATGATACTACAAAACATGCAACATTCCCTCGCCGAAAATCTTGACATTTTCTTTTTCCGTTCAGGAGGAGACGAGAAGACCGTTCCAGTCGACAAGGAGACTTTCATCAGTGTTGACGCTAGCCAGGCAGGTACCGGCAAGGTGACATGTCGCATCCGCAGCCCCAACGGCAGCGACATCGACATCGACATCATCGACAACAGCGACGGCACGTTCAGCATCTGCTTCACTCCTCACTTCCCCGGCGACTACACCATCAGCATCAAGTTCGGCGGCCAAGAAGTGCCCAATGGCGACTACACCATTCAGGTAGAGAGATTTCTTTTATTATTTACTAACCCCATCCATACTGGAGGCAACAGGAAATGCCTTAGGGCTGTGCCAGTGCCTAATACAGTTTCAAATTTGTGTTGGGGGGGAATGGTTTGAATATTTTAATCTTTTTAACCTTCTTCCTGTCACTGTCAACCAGAGATGCCCTCATTGGCTTAGAGAGTTTAGAATCATTGGCAGGAGGAGGGTTAAATAAAATACAATACAATGCATCATCCTCATTCAGATTTATCCATACAGTTCTTGGAATGGTCAGTTTAAATACATTCCACCATTCCGTCTTTTTCTTTTTACTGATCTTCCACAGTATTGTTTTTTAGTCAATTTTTATATCAAAAGGATGAACATTTTCTGGGAACTTCAAAATTCATGGAAATTCTACATTTTACCTAACAGATTTACGGATCTCTGAAAATATTTACCGATATTTTGGAAATCATTATTCTAGAGCCTACAATGATGAGGAGCATTGTGTTGTATTATTTGAAAATTCAGAAATGTTCACTGTTGTTGTACTAATCAAAATCCTGTACCAGTGTTTGCTGTATGCTAACACATACTGATATGTCGACACCATGGACAAGATCTGAAATAAACGGCTACATCCCAAATTGGCCATAGCAAGTTTTGTTCACATCTGAATAACATGTCAGGTATTTTCTCGCAGAGTTGTCTACTCTTGCTGTTCTCGTAAGATCTATCAGAGCTGTACCAGCATGATATATTTTACAGGTTACTTTCTATGGTATACTCGTTGTATACAATTGAGGCTGACTTTGAGCACGTATTATTGGAGCTTTAAGGGCTGTTCGTTTTGGTACCGGCTGGCCTGATCCGGCAAGCCGCTTGACCCCATTGATTGGAAAAAAACTCGATTTGCTCTATTTCTTACCCATGATTCCATGTTTATAGCCGCTGGCACGCACCCACTTTTCCGCCTACGGGATATACCGGCAAGCAACGAGCTATGGTATAGCTTATATTCCAAATATCGGGCAAATCGAGCGCATTTTTCAGGTCAACGGTACCAAAATGAACAGCCCTAATAGCTCCAATAATACGTGCTCAAAGTCAGCCAGTATGTCAGCTCTTTTTTCTCAGAGTTATCTACCCTTACCCTTGTAAGATCTATCAGAGGCATTATCTCAGCAAGTTACTTTTTCCTGTTACTTTCTGTTTACACCAAGCTTTTAGCTACCTGCTGGTTGGATTACAGTCCCAATAGATCTTATTAAGATCTATCTATAAGCAAATGAAAATAGCACCATAACAGTTCAGGGTTTTCCATACGCTTGTGTTGCAAGAAAGATACAACGTAAAAGTTGTAACATAGGAATGTTGTGAAGAGCACCTGTAAAAGACTATTGACTTCCTGCCCTGTGTAGGAATGTAGCGATGTAAATGAACATGCACTTTTATTTTCTTTGCATTCCTTGAACTTAATAATTGTCGAAGATCACACGTATATAAATTTTGCCGTAATTGTGTTTACCGTGCCTAGATGCACAACACCAGCAGGATATGTAACATTCAAAGTTCAGAGAAACGTTTGTTAACTTAATTTTCTTGAACTTAAAAATTATTAAAGCTCTTTATCCCGATGTTTACATTCTACCCCATACCATATCATAAAGGCATACAATCACAGTTGGTTGACCTAGGATATTAATGGTCAAACAAATTTCTGTCTGAGATTATTTTCGTTTGATTTGTCCACCCAAGTGTTGTTGTTACTGATGTACTTATGCGCCAACACTTGATAGTAATAATAAATTTCATATTTTATATAAATTAGTATGACAGACTTAATTATCTTGTCTTTGATGCATCAACTGATCTTATAGGAAAGTGACCAAACTATTGAGTTATCTCCCTTTGCATTAATATATACCGTAGTACCAAACCACATTCAAAATGCAGACCGCACGGTTGTACATTATTATGGAATGTTCCGTCTACTATACAGAAAGGTTTTTTTAAAGTATAAACATAATTTTATGTATGTGAAGTGAATGTACTTTGCAGTTGTATCTAAGAACTAGTCCAAACAACCATAAATATCTGTGATTGTATGACTTTAATTGTAAAACATGTTTTGTTTTGTTTTTAAATTATTAATAAAACAATAATTAAAAAAAGTCTAACAATATTAAGAGGATGTTACAGGGAATTTTATTACGAACCGCGAACATTTTATTACAAACCTCAAACCATCATACATGATCACAATAATACTTCAAATGGCGTTAGCAAATAACTCTTACTCATACTAATATGAAGTGCACCTATAACACCCTTAAGCTAGCTTTATTTAATGAATAACCGCCTCTTGGCAAAGACCCTCTCAACATAAAGGTGTCTACATTGACGTGAAGGCCCATACACACCCTGAACAGAACACCATTCAATAAACTTATATACCACCACATAGACAGGGAAAGTATGCACTATAGGAGACACGAGACAGGAGACACGGGTACATCCGGCTTTCCCCAGACTTTCCTCAGGACTTAACTATATCTGATAGGATTCCGAGAAGCATCGGCATTGCGCTATCGTAGCACGTAGTGATAGATAAACAAGAGACAAATAGACGCGTACACAACACTAGAGATTCAACGAGTAGGATTCGACGCCCACTTGCGCGAAGCCTTCCATACATAACACTGTCGTACAGGGCATCGTTTCCCCCGAAGTTGTCATAACTACAGTGTCCCATCGATATAACGCTGAAGTTGGGGTCCATGACATACACCCCCAACCACCCCCGCCTTATAGTACCCGCCTTATATGATAGTACAGGTAAATAACAGAAATAAAAATGGGATCCACGTCTGACCCTGCCTTATATCTGAATCCGCAGTGTATCGAATCGTGTTATATCGAGGGGACACTGTACTATGAGACCATTAGCACCTTTGTAGCCATCTCTAATAAATCGCGATTGGACCAGTACAACAGTGATATGATCTCATAGTTAACATGAGAATTTCGAGAAACGATATCCTGAGGTATAGCTACTATCGTGCCACATAATATTGATCATCCTTGCTCCGTCAATACTAGCCGGTGCTCAAAGATTTACTGCAACATTCAGTGCCACAGATGTTGCAGGTTTCCTCCTGCCCAAAACTGACAAGTGAAAGAATCTTAAAAGTGGCTATAAGCTCCAAACAAAACAAAAAGGCAAAACTATTGCTGTCTCTAGAGTGAGTGATTATGGAGTTTAACATCGCTGCGGGAATATTTCAAATATCTGCGACGATTTTGCTGTCTTTAGAATGCAAGTTCAAGATAGTAACGGCCCCATGGTACCTGCAATCCAATTCATTCACGGCTTTGCCCATCATACATCAAAATTGAAGATTATCATGGTCAATTACTTGGCAACCAAGAATTAATGTTGCTTGACTTTATTCATTAACCAAAAACTGAGATAATTTTACATGTTTATATTTCATACTAATTTCCATAGTAATGTAAATATTAGTTCTCAATTTGTTAACTTATTTGGTTATCTAGATAGCTTATCTAGCAAACAGAAACCGATGAGATAAATCTATTGTATACTGTGATATTATTTTTGGCAAGGAAAGATATGTTGGGACTTTATTGACTGCATTAACACTTGTTCAATATGCTCAACATATCTTGTTTTCAATTTGTATTTAATTTATGTCAAAATCTTAATTAAAATTAATCAAGTTTCCATTTGTAATTATTCACATTTTAATATTTGAATGTCAACTTTTACTATTTCCAAACGTAATGGCCAATTTATTTATTTTAATCCCAGGGTTGAAAGGCATACAATCACAGTTGGTTGACCTAGATAATGGTCAAATGAATTTCCGTACGAGACTATTTACGTTTGATTTGTACACCCAAAAGTTGTTATTTACTGATGTACTTATTCCCCAACACTTCATAGTTATAATAAATTTCATATTTTATATGAATTAGTGCGGCAGACTTAATTATCTTGTCTTTGATGCATCAACTGATCTTATAGGAAACTGACCAAACTTTTAAGTTATCTCCCTTTGCATTAATATAATGAAGGAAACCACATTCAGAATGCTGACCACTAGTTTTTACATTCGACAACCTATCGTGTGGTTGTATATTGTATAGTGGAATATTCCGTCTACCATACAGTGGTGGAAAGGTTTTTTGAAGTACAAATATTATTTAATGTATGCCAAGTGAATGTACTTTGCAATGGTACCTAAGAACTTACTAGTTCAAAACAAGCATAAACATCTGTGATTGTTTGTCTTCAAAATTAGTAGGAATCACCCTGATTCTCAAACATTGGTTAGGAAGGATCTGCCAATGTTTTTCAAACAAAGTGAAGAGATAAAAACTAACTCAAAAACGTACTCATCTGAATAGTGATACAAATAACAAATATTATGAATTTATACTCGTTCTTAGGATATCTTTAGCATTGGGAGAAATGGCCCGGGCAAGCAGGCGAGTGTTAATTGCGAACCCTGAAAGTGTCAAATATACTTATTTGAAACCCCAAGATGAAAATGAATACGTGCCACCCTGATAAACTCTAACCTGTTTATTAAAGAGGATGTCCCCGACCTCCCACTGTCCAGCAATCAAAATTAACACTAGTCTGCTAGCCCAGCCCATTTCTCCCAATGCTAAAGGTATCCTAAGGACTAGTCAAAATTCATGTCTTTTGTTATTTGTATCACTATTAGGACTAGTAAGTCTTAAAGTTAATTTCGATCACTAGCCTTCCCTACTCCCCCACCCACCACAACTGATACACACACACCCACGTTCCTTGTCCGTATCAATACTAGTTACGAAACTACCGACCCTACACCCAGATCTTCAATGGAGGGTATTGACAATCTCATATGCACAGCTGGCCTATTCAGGCGTACTATTGCATCGCCAGCACTAAATACGACAGTTAAACGTTTAGAATTACAGGTATGGAGCTATGCCATATCCACAAAACAACTTGCTGACGTGGCTATTTCTGTTTCACTGGTAGAAGAGTTCTCCTTGAAAGCATGGTTATCAACGAGGCCGGGGATCTTTTGTTATTTTTAAACATGACTTACGGTACTTACTGCATGTACCGTTGTTTAGTGTATGAACATATTCGTGGAAATCGAAAACTTTCGAGGAATGGCCCAGGTCAATAAACCTATACGAATGATGTTAGTGATAATATTTGCTACTAGTATGCTTATGACTAACAATTGTCATGTAATATATACTCAGCACAATGAATTAAGGGCCAGTAGTACACTTTTTGGACATATTAGCTTCATCGTTCATGTCATTTTTAACATACAAAAATTCAAATGTCTACAGAATCCAGGAAATCTTCACCAACTTGCATTGGAAGAAGAATGGAACCATATTCCCCAAAGTCGTCTTCCAAAATTTGGAGAAATCTTTCGCAAAATATAATCTTCAGGGAGCTTATTCTCAAAAGGTTATTCCAATCTTCTTAGCTTAAGAACATTCATAGCCCTACTATATGGACCTTTACGATTGTCGTAAATTAGAATGTTTCCAGGATAGGCCCCATCATCCTTAATTATTTTGTTGCCTATTGCATAGAGAGCAGGGACAGTTTATGGTCTGCTTTATATGGACAGCCTTTTGGTTTTTAGTTCAACTAAAACTAACGTAATACAGCTTTTTCAAACATAACCATTTTGTAACAACATTTTATTTTTAATAATACAGTGTACTCTGTCTAAATCGGCACTCGTTGGGACCAAGATAATATGCTGGATTTGAGAAAATGCTGGATTACTCAGTTAATAAAGAGTGCACTGTCGCTGGTGGTGATTTTGATATTGTGCCGGTCGATGCAGATTACCGGGGTATAGAGATGCCGATTTAGACGGAGTACACTGTACATGTATTTA
>JAUTBQ010092311.1:0-16202 GCA_032361185.1 Lepetodrilus ovalis
CAAATGAATGTAGTTTACATTTATTACTCAAATATAGTGCTACGTGCTCATAAAAATATGTGATTGTATGCCTTTAAGGGTCATAATTAAGACAATCATAACAGGATCCTGGCAAGATACCTTTCACCTCGAAGCTGTACTGGTATGCATTGTGTTTATTAATTAAATGTATTGATATGTCACACAATATAACTCATTAGAATGGGACTTCTGATATAATATGTTTAAACATCCACGTTATCGATATCCTGGCCCGGACATCTAAAAGGACACCTAACTTGTGTATTGTTCATGGTAGATAGTTAGGCTTCTAAGACAATTGCTTACTGAACTGGGGGTCCGTTGCTTAGAACAATTGTAGACAACAATAGTTTTAAGTGAAATTTTCGGAAGCCACTATAAACGTAACTCTCCTTGCATGGTCCACACTTATCGATGCAATAGTTTTAGCTAACCCTTGTATCAATGCAAATGTTTTATGTAATGGATTTACAATTGCATCGGGTTCCGAAATTTTGATTTACAACTATATAGTTTAGGTTACACGTGTTCTGAGAAACGGGTCCCATGCTGTATAAGCTTACGTATACGGTATGCGAGACAGAAAGCATTGTCCTTTAAAGTCCTTTAAAGGTCATAGACATACGAACAACGCTAGGACACCTACCATTGGCGGATGACAAGGCACACCACACTGCAATGAGTATTGTCCGCATCCCTATAGGAGCATCTGGCTTGTAGACACGTCAAGTATGTATACAGTCGCTGTATGAAGCTGAACAGATATACACGTACACAAGTGTTACTACATCTTCAGAGGACGTGGGACGTATGCACAGAGCGTCCGTGTCGCGCAATAAAATAACAAACTGATCGCAATGTTCTTCCTGGTCCGAAACGCCAGCACTTTGATGTTCATGATAGTATTGTACACACGGTTAGTCATCAGCGGTATTTGAGATGTATATTAGTGTTTTATATGTTGGACAAATATACTATGTATTACATACATCTATTTTACTGAGGGAGCATATAATTATATTATTATTTAGTACTACAACTACTGCTACTACTACTACTACTACTACTACTACTACTACTACTACTACAACTACAACTAATTACAATAGCAATAATACATAATATATAATAAATAAATATAACAATAGTAATAATAATAACAACAACAATGTTGAATATTAGAACTGCAGATGAAAATATTTGAACATCTCTCCCCATCAACCTAGGGGAAATAAAATGCCATTGAAATAAACAGCCATTTCTGTTGGTCACGTCGGGTCCCATTTAATGGGAAACTTGGGTTCCTTAATAAATTAGACATACAGGAATTATTGTTGTTCTTCTAGGGGATCTCACCTGGCGTGTGGTACTTCCTAGAGGTATCGTGGTCCAAGTCCAAGGGGATTTCTATGTTCCTGAATGGCGCCCAGGTGGCTCACCAGCCGACAGAGACACATAAGAGCGCACGGACATCCGGCGACAAGAAATTCTACATCGGACGGGCAAACGACCCGGAGAGCTGGCAGGGAACTGCTAACGTTGCTCTGGACGAATTTGAAGCCTTCTATGCAGATAGAGATTCTCTTCTGAATGTTGATTTCATTAAAAGAGGTTAGTGAAATAATATTGAAAGCGCTCTGAACCCCAATTAAACACATAAACTTTAAATGAGGTTAGCTTTAGTTCTATAGTTCTATCGTCAGTATCAGATTGGCATAGTTAATGCTCCACGGGAATCTCGTAACTATTATTTAACAGCGTCTGTTCGCTATTTTTCAGCTGTTTAATAACACCACCACTTTTATTTGGTAAATTGCAGTTCGCCCTACCGTCCACAAGTTCCCATTTGAGAAAATGGAGGGCAACCGTATCTATCACCCATCCTTTATCGTGAGAAGCTACGGCCACCCACGTCTTGTTCCGGGGAAACTCGGAAACGCTCTGCAATTCTCCGGCAGGAACCAGTACATTGACTTCGGCGACCAGAGCAGCAACTGCTTCGGCAACCTCGACACCTGCACCCACGGCGCCACCATGGCCTTGTGGATGAAACCAGAGAGGTTCCAGAGGGATGCGTACTATTTCTCCACCGGAGACAACGGGATCACGATGTGGTACAAGAACAAACGACTACACGTGTCGGCGGAGACGTCCACTAAGATGTGGGAGATATCCACCGACGCAGTTGACCCCCGGATGTGGCATCTCGTGGAAGTGACGTGGTCAGAAGAGAAGGGACTACGTCTGTTCTCGGACGACAAAATGGTTGCTTCCTCCAACAAGCCCAGGACTAGGACAACGCCAGGGGACGCTACTGGGGGCAGAGTCTACCTGGGACGGGGCAATATGGACATGACTTCGGCTAATTATGGAGAGGGGAAATATGACGAGATGGAATATTGGTATTCAGACAGAGATTATTTGACGGCGTTTGGATACATTCAACGAGGTGAGCACGAACTGCTTACAGCTATTTAAATGTATATCAAAATGTTTTGTCCTTTTAGGAAGCACTTCTTTTCTAGTATTCTAAAAGTCAACCTTCAATGAACAATCAATTGCTACTTCCATTGAATGCTTCCTACGTTGGGGTAATCTTCTGAAAACATATGCATGTGTTTGTAATAAGCATGTACGTGTAGTACTATACCTATGACGAGTGGAATGCAACTGGTTGGTAGCTACATACACTAGGATATTGAACTGACAAGCTCATTGTGTGTACATCTGTATTTGACAGGTAAACCAAAGGGCATCATCATCGACATGGACACGATCCAGGGGAATAGACTCCTCCACGCCAGTCTGCCGATTCGTGTAGTTGGAAACGCACGTAATATCCCAGGACGTGTGAACAACGCTGTAGAGTTAAAGGGAGGCAACGAGTACCTGGATATCGGAGACCACTCGCAAACCTGCATGGGTAATCTGAAGAAGTGTCTACAAGGCATCACTATAGCAGCTTGGATGAGATTCAGACGGTAAAATGACAGAATATTGTATTATTAATATGGTATAATAGTACTACTAATAACAATAATAATAATCAGAAAGAAAAACAAATTATTATTATAGCTACAACAGTAAACAAAATAAAAGCAGCAACAACAACAACACCAACACCGTACAACCATAATAATAATGAGCAGACTAAGACTATGAAGGAGAGAGGAGTAGTAGTACAAGAAGAAGAAGAAGAAAAAGAAGAAGAAGAAGAAAAGAAGAAGAAGAAGAAGATTGATTGATTGAATTATTGCTTTACGTCACAGCGGGGATATCTCACCCATAGGCGACGACTTAGAAAAGAAGAAGAAGAAGTAGAAGGAGATAATAATAATATTACTAATTAAAAAAACCAACAACCTCATAATAATTATAGATTTATTAATTTATCTAATGCCTGTACCCTGTCTATTTTTGTTAATCCTTCGAGTGTATATTCTGGTCCCATTCTCTACATACCATCTCTTTCTTCTGTTGGCGTTAGGTTCGAGAATAACATGGTGTACCTATCCACGGGCCGCAGCGGTATCGTCCTGCTGTATCGCAACGGCTACCTGTACGCCAGCGCTAAAGGAGGGAGCGACGTGTCCGTCCCCCACCCTCAGACCAACCGCTGGTACTACGTGGAGATTTCCTGGTCCCCCGACCACGGGCTGGAGCTCTACCTCGACAACAAGCTGGTGGCCAGCGATCCCAACGGAAACCTGCAGGACCTCAACCTCAGGTACCCCGGCAGCTTCTTCGTAGGCAGGGCCAACCACGGCGACATCTCCAGCGGGCACTCCGTCGGCGGGAACTTTGACATCGACGAGTTGGAGCTGATGTACGGCCGTCGGGATGACCTGTTGGCAATGGGATACATCAAGAGACGTGAGTTTTTAATGTTAGGCTTTAACTCACATCCTCATCAGTATAACGAGCAATACTAAAGATGTCCTACATAGATGTGAAACTGCTTCACTTCACTGAGCACCGCACACATACTGTTGTATTTAACACTCCTAATTCTTACATATCATTATTAAATCAACACATATGCACTAATACTAATTTTAGGATGTAACTCGGTGTGTGAATAACTGTACAATAACTGTTCTGTATACCTTTGGTCTGTTTGTCAAAAATATTTCATATTCGGGTAAATTTATGTTTGTCAATTCGACTTGAATTATATTTCAATAACTTGTAAACTTGTAAAAAAAAGCCAACAACACTAGTTTCCTTTCGCTGGTGGCGATGCCACTATTACGTTCACTTCAATGAACTGACGTAAAGAAGCGTACGTAATAGCATGATTTCAGTTGAGTATTTACTTTCAAAAGAATTTCGTATGATAACAACGATACGACAAATTGATTTTCTATCGTCATCAACAATAATTTGGCCAAATATTACACGCCCATTATTTCTACGCAAACACGATGTGTGTGATTCAGTTGCTATTATACGAAATAGGATATATCGAATTTCGAATCCTGTCAATATTTTGTTGTCTTCTGATTCATCAGTTAATTGTTAATTCTCATTTCTTACCAGTTGTGGTAGAACAGAACATGTCTGTGTTATCCCTAATCAAATAATAATAACTTTCCGTATATGGGCATCTACCACACAATGTTTCAGCTGTTGATCTACCTACCCCGGAAACCACCAATACGTGTTAGTAAATAATTAGAAATGCGCATGACCAAAATAGAACTGCAGTGATCTCCAATGCATGATGGTTTCTGTCCCAAATCCTTAACTGTTGACTAGCTAATTATATCCCTTGCCTATACAGCTTCCAGCCTGTACATATACTTGGGGGGTAAGGACATTATTCGCTGAAATTAAATCAATTGCTTGCAAAGGAAAAAAAACCTAAATATAGTTAGGCAGCTTTGTATATTATTAGCCTAGTCTTAGACAACGTTGCGTGCTTTTTTCAAAGACAGAACGCAATGTAAAATGGCACAACACAAAATGCATTAAAATGGAACTGCTTTCGTTGCATGTCCTTCGATGTATTGGTAAATAAATAAGTGTTGTAATAAAATGACAAAACAATGCACAATAACCATTCTAGGTAATAAAACCTAATTTACTCACATGTACTTTTCACGTGTTATATCTATCTCATTATTTCACTGTATAATCAAATGTTAGCACATAGTTCGTATCTATTCAGCACATGTGTGTTAATTATTCTATTTCATTATTATCTTAACATTATAATATTAGTATATATATATTAGTAATTAGTGTGTGTAGCGTACAACTATCCACACTATTATTGTATTGTTAGTATATATCAACAGTCTATGTTTGAAATGATAACCATCATTGCTTTCTTTATTAAAATGTCTTTACACAGCTTTGATTTCACAGTTCCATGGCGAAAGTCTCAAACTAGACTAGTATATCTGGCATATCTGCTTAGGGATGGGTAATACCCTCTGCCTCTATAGTAGAATTGCATGGAACTGTAGCTAGTACAATCTAATATGCTCGTTTTCACATTACACATAGTACCTCATACTCGGAAATTGTCGAACTTACGTGTAGTCCTATACATTTCTATGAATGTCGTATGGTAACGGTTGATAGCTAAATTACTGTCTTGTGGCCATGTAATATCCACTGCTTGTTTGATATATTATACGAGGTTGAAACGTACCTCATTGGTGCCAAATTGCATGTGCGCACTGAGGATACATATATTTTAAATATACCATCTAGCTTTTTGCGCATGGTATCCTGACTATGAACATGTTATGACTTGCAGGAATGTGTGCTGATTTATCTAGTCGTACCACGAGCTTTCTTAATCCTTCTAACGCGACGTGGTAGTTGATAATGAATAGTACTATACCTTCTGAAGATACCAGTATTTACGATGATGTATTTTGCGATGCTATGCTCAATATGCAAATATTTGGTTTACTATTCAGTACCACATGGCATATATTATAGTATAATAGGTTATATTAAAATAGAATCAGACTTTAACAATGGAAATGGAGTACCGGTAGATTCATCTATAATCAATAATAGCTCATCAACAAGTCATAAAGCTAAACAAATATTATGTATATTTACATATAAGTTATCACAATTCAGACACACTTCACTATCAGACAAGTATATCAGTGTATAGTAAATGTCATGATAAATCACATATATTTGACTATCTAGACACGTTATGTTGCAATTGAGGCGGCTTCAAGTACTTGTCAAACACTATACTTGAAGTACGTAAATATCATTACAACCAGCTCGAGTACACTGTGTTTAGCTCTAACATATTCACTTAGAATTCTACTTTTGGTTAAATAATACTCAGCACAATTAATTAAGGGCCAACGGATATTTTTTAGGGAAGCTTTCTAACAAAGTATAGAACTCTGCTTGATAAATCTGGTGCCAATCTTCTATATATACCACGCGTCAGCAAGTCTTTGAAGAGTACCCAGTGCCTCTAGACGTTTGGAAATTCTTCGTTGTCAAAATAATAAAAAGCTAAATTTATCAACTGAAAAAGGCTGTTGGCCCTTAATTTATTTTGTTGAGTATACAATGCGTCAACTTAGGAAAACATTGTCCATAATTTCCCCTAGATAATAGAATTTTAAAATGGCAATTAGAAGTATATCTAAATATTGGATCTATAAGGAAACACTTTTGGTGAAAGCGGTTAAGATATTCCCGTATTTAATTTAACTCAGTGGCGAAGTTAATGACATCCGTTTAATACTAGAACGTATATTGTCAACTGACGAAACACACGCTGAGTGAACAATGCAAATCTACCTTATCCTATGCCCCATGTTTTACAGTTGGCATAATTTACGAATGTAACTTATCCCATTAGGCATTACTAACCTATATTATTATCCTACTTAGTTACTAATAGTTATGCAATTATATATACTATAGCAGCATGCTTCTAAGCACATATATTATTATGCATTTTGTTTCATTACATTCGTATGTTATGAGTTTTGTTTTAGACATAGCAAATATCTTTTGTTTGATATATGTAATCTAAAGTTTGTGCTATCCAAGCATTTATGTTTCCTATTATAATAGCATAGCTATGGATAATGCATGTCTGATGTCGTTTCCATACTTATTCTGCTTGCGTATTAAATTAATCGATGCGATTCTCTGAGCATGACTGCCGAATTTCATCAACGATCTAAAATCACAGTCATTGATTTTCATTTTGGACTAAATTTGAAAAATAAATGCCAAGTCCATTCACTTGGCATACCACACACATCATCATTTTGTATCTTCAAATATGTCACCACCCCACGGTAGAGTGACTGACACGAAATTGGTATCGATATATTCGATAACTCTACCACACGTTCAGTGGATCATTCCACTGAAACGACAAACAAAGGAATAGACCGACAATAGATTCGTACACGACATATCATTCATGGCAAGTAATGTGCATACTCTCGAGACACGTACACCTGCTTTATTGCATTATGTAACATATATATAGATATGAAACCATAAGCATACATTGGAATTGTTACACTTTATAGATCACTATTGATATGTGATATCT
This sequence comes from Lepetodrilus ovalis, assembly GCA_032361185.1. Lineage (NCBI taxonomy): Eukaryota > Metazoa > Mollusca > Gastropoda > Lepetellida > Lepetodrilidae > Lepetodrilus > Lepetodrilus ovalis. Next base: position 7,586 of record JAUTBQ010092311.1, read on the forward strand.
TACTTCTATAATATCGAATGAAGCTGCCCGTGTTGTAATCATGTAAACGTAGTCTAGAAATTCGTGTATCTTAACTTGCATTGCATGATTCATGTGTCTTAGTATTGCATTTTGTTCCTCCTCAGCGGATATCTATGAATATTATGGCTATGAGGCTTTCTTCATGGACGAGGCAAATGGGCCCATTGTGGTTCATCCCAAATACACTGTCACTCTAGTCAATGGGGCCGTGCTCGCTCGAGGCAAAGTAGGCAACGCTGCTTCTCTGAGAGGCGGGAGACAGTACGTCGACCTGGGACACCACATAGACAAATGCATGGGCAACCTCAATCTGTGTCCCCACGGGATGACCATGTCCTTCTGGATGAAACCCAGGAGACTGCGACAAGGGGACGTATTCATGTCCAGTCCGGCGTATTCCGTGTATTACGACAACGGCGAGCTGATGGGAAAGTTCATGAAGGGAGATAAATCCTGGACGGCATCTACTCCGAAGATCAAAGAACACAAATGGCAGTTGGTGACGTTTTCCTGGCACCCCGGGAGAGGTCTGAGTCTGTTCGTTAACGACAAGCTGATGGACATCGCCGATAGTGAACCCATGACGCTGGGTGATGCGCCCGACGGCACAAACATATTCATTGGCAAGGCTCTGGATGACAATGACCCAAGGGACACTCCAGACGTGCTCATTGATGAGCTTCAGATTTGGAACGATGATGTGGACCAACTCAAATTGTCAGGAATATACGGAGGTGAGACATGGGGTTTCTTCTCTGTGAGGAGATGCTTCTGGTATTGATGGACCTCCACAGGGGAATGCATAGTACTTTGCTTCATAGGAAACACGCATGTACACACACCCCTTCAATCCTCCCAACGTTGCACCATCAGCCAGTGGACATCCCCATAAACCTTTACCAGACTCCAAGTATATATTCCCATCCCACCATCCAATTCCATAAACATATCAGTACACCACAAACATGACCATTCATTGCCAAGCATGCATCTATCTCGTTTATTCTATAAACATTTCGATTTCAAACTCTATACATGTATCATTTCTGCATAATCTATTGCATGCTTGATGTTGAAATAAGATATTGCATTTAGTGTTTGCACGGTCTCAGGTATACGACTTTGCATGAAAGGTTATCGAATGATTTATTATAAATACTTATTGTAAATAGATGTTGATGGTAACTGGTATATTCTGAGTTTGTTCATATCTATCCTCTATAAACTGTTTCACTAACAAGGTGGTTGAAAGGAAATTATGTTCACTGCAACTACTTCATGTATTGATTCGTAGACATGTATTTCATGACATATTCGTATTAACTTTACTTCGTAGTGGTTCCTAAAGACCTCCGTCTTGATTTCGGCCGGTACCACAATGGCTACATCTACTTGGACGGTCGTACTATTCGAGGCTACGGTGATATACAAGTGGTGGACGGGCGAGGCTATCGCTCGCTTTACCTCAACGGTCAACAGCAATACCTCGACCTGGGTTCGAACTTCACGTGCGCTGGAGATCTGGATACATGTCGAGACGGCGCCACCATCCGATTCGCCGTGCGACCGGAACGTCTGATCAACGGGATGTACATCATAGACAGCTTCCCCGTCAACGTCTACTACCGCGATGGACGCCTGTACGCTCAGATGCAGACCGCGGACCGAAAGTGGGAAGTATCCGCACCCGGATTCGACCGTGGAAAGTGGCAGCAGGTGGACCTATCCTGGCACCCCACCTATGGTCTGACCATGTACTTCAATGGACAGAGGGTGGCGTCTCAGAGTGTGCCGACGTTCAGGACGCCGGTGACTAACCACGAGTACAGGACGTATGTTGGTGGTCCGCTCGTCCCCGGGGCCGACAGACGCTACATGGACGCGGTGCTGGAATGGCTGCAGGTGTGGAACTCCCGGAGGGAGACGTTGCCACCGTACGTCACTCCGGTGAGGCCCACACTGCCGCCCAGGACGTATCCACCTACCCCCAGGGTGACGCGCCCACCAACCAGAAGGCCGTACACACCCAGTCGTAAGTATACATACATACTTATTTCAAAAACTTTATATGATAATAATAATAATAATAATAATAATAATAATAATAATAATAATAATGCATATACTAGTATATAACGTTCTTATTCCATGTGGTACACATGCTCATGGCGCTACATAAAACAGATGAGGGATTCAGATAAAGTTAGGCATAGTGACATAGGAAACGATAGGTCTTAAGATAAGCTTTGAAAATGTTTAGATTGTCAGCCAATTTGCTTTCAAGGGGTAACATGTTCCATATACATATAACAACCCAAGATGTGCTTGACCCTCATTACAAACATACCGGTATCTTCATAGACAAGCACAACAAAGACATAATAATATGGACATATTATTGAGATAAGCCATTCAGTGAGAATTCTATCTCAAAGCAAACGTAATGTCAGACTATGTATTATGGTATACATGTACATGTAGAATATCACGAAGAATATGTTGCCCTCTAGCTATCTAATTTGACCGTATCGAGTTATGACGTATATCCTTGATGCTGTACACGCATGCCCAGGTATTCAGGAATATATCTACGTCATAGCATAACCGTGCTGGTTGAAGATATGTCAATTCCTAAAAGAGTGAAGTAACATTTGCAATCATGTGACATGAACTATGTGAACAATGCACGTGTGAAAGTCTAAAATTGGTATATTCGAGTGCGATGTACTGTTCATATTACTGATGGCATTTCGAACAAACAGTCCAGTATGCTTATTGTGCACAGTTCTGAATAGTACCGGACATACTAGTAAATAGAGAACCTCCACCGAGCGTGTCTTGATATAGCAATGGTATTCTACCATACAATTATTCCACTTGTAAACATTAAGTGTCGTTCTACTAATGGAATATTACCTGGATAAAGATGTATCCAAACTGTGCAGGAAGGTGTAAACAAACAGACCCACAGCATAGGTAACTAAGGGGAAAGGTATCGAATATCGCCAAGGCTCTTCTCGTTGTCATGGCAATGGAACTAAATTCGCCCAAAGGCTTATATATATCTACTAGCTGAACATGTGCATAGCGACTACAACGTACATAGGAGGGTATTGTATATTCTTATGAGAGTGCATTGGAAATATTAGTCGGTAATAACTGTCACCAAATGTGCTAGTTCAGCGGTGGTCCTAATCTTGAAAACCGATGCTATATCAGAAAGTATACACTGGAACATTTGTGTGCTTCACGGGAATTATTTCCCCCGACTTTCCTTACAAGAATAGACAATTCACGTACTGAGCTAGAATAAATATATACAAACGGCATCGTAATCTGTTATGCAGTTACAGAAACAATCCTAGTGTTCGTGATTAACCAATGCATATGAGTATAGCCTGGAACTACTTTCTGTTATAAGTAATTTGACACATGGGATGTCTATCTACTAGAACTTAAGGTACGAGTAGTGCAACCTGTCAAATTGTCAGAACGTTGTCGACAGCCATTATCTTGAGAAGAAATGTCAGAAACAACCACTGTGTTTTCTCAAACTTAGGCCATATTCGTACCAAAATATTCCTAGTCAATATATCCACCATGTACAGTTATGAATTGGGTTCTACCACAGTGATAAACTTCAAACCAGCAAAAACATTACCCAATACGAGCAATTCAATCGAATAAAAATCGTCTCAGGTACTACAATCGAAAGTATATATGAAGATAGATATTTGACTACCATCAATGGCAAGTAAAAAAAAATAAAAAGACGCGTTATATTATTATCCATTCAGAATGGAAAATGCATTAGAATCCGTGGCCTAAATACGAACGTTTAAGTTATTATTTTTAAGTTTCCATATCCAGACACGGTTTTGTATCCATGACATATATGTAAATGACCAGCTTGGTGTAAACACTAATATACAACTCCTGCACTCATCCAATTTAGAGTGTTAGACTAAGAATATTTGTCTGGCCTCGTGTGAGCTATTTTCGTCTCAGGAGTAAGCTATAAAAGGAAAGGTTTTATAGATGCACGTTCAGCGTCGTTTCCATTCTTTCAGCAAATATTTTCTTCTGTAACATTATGCAGCGTGGTACTTAGCACCATTCCAGATATCCAGACTATATAGATACAAGCATATGTCAACACTTGAGTCTGTACGTTGTAAGTTTTCTTATACGGTATTTAGCACGTGCGAACGTCTTTGTATACAAACTGAGGATATTTACTCAGTGTATTATTTCAGTGAAGTTGGAATATATCAAAGCCAAGGCAGGACCAATGAATAACAAACCTTTTGTAGTCACTATTGTGTTAACTGTGATAGTGTATCTGACACAAATCTATTTTCTGGTGTTCTCTTGAATCCAGACTTGTTTAGAGGGGTTATTACTTTATTTAATTATGTTCTGTCAATAAAATCTATTTTCAATTATTTTTAGACGTATCAGTATCCTAACATGGTAACGGTTGTTACGGCATATTAACGTTGAAGCAGTAGAACTGTCATTAATTCAATCTTCAAATTAATTGTCGAAATGCCAGAATCCTAAACAATATATAGCTACTTTTCAAGATGATTTGCCGAATACCTTCAAGTCTCAATATCCCACTATTCCAGTATAGTCTATTTTCATCACCAACAGCAAGTGGGGTAGTGGGGAATTGTATTCCTAAATTTACTCACGGTGAATGTTTGGCCTAGGTAACGTCAAGATTACCTATGACTATTACTAACAAAGCGAGTATTTTTCTATAGTTTTTGAAACTTGATCCTCACGCATAGATTGTAGTGAGCATTGCAACTTTGTTACCAGATTACGCAGGTGTTGTTGATAAAGGTGTCAGTGGGAAGATACGGCCGTGCTGTGTTTACTATATAGATCATCTTGTACTCGCGTTTGTAAGACTGACCAAAGGTCATGGGGTCAAGTTAGACACGCTTTCCTGTAACAGAGAATCACTCCCTCATATTGCTGTTGGACTTGGCTCAAATAGGAAATGCTAGTAATATATTTGTAGGAATACCCATCTGCAGTTAGCTAGCAAGACAACGTCTCCGCTTAACCTTCGTGAAGTGTCTTCACCTACGTGCATTCTGGCTATCGGTCGCAGACTAATTATAATAGAGCATACTATTGGCATAGGAACACATGTTCCGAGATACGTAAGCATCCTAGTACCCAATGTACCAGGAATACGTTGATAATAATAAGGTAGTTGCCTAATCTATGCACTTCACGGCCAAGATAACGTAATAGAGGTAGCCTGGCCTCAGAACGAGCATGTGTTTATCCACGTGAATAGGGCAACGCAGGTTTCCGGTGCATTCGTCCGCGTATCTCCTACCAAATAAGATCTGAATAAGTTCCATATGACCCAGTCACGTGACAAACACTTGTGTGAAGCTCGTGACGTCACCAGCTCGTCACTGAACCTTTGTAAACATTGCATTCTTCTGCAATTCCCAATAGACTAACCGTACAATAATCAAATGTGAACTGTATAAATAGCGTAATGGATTAATTGATTAAGATTATTCTGTAATACTTTAAGTGAAATGATTTCAGTTGAAGGTCAACTTCTAAATGTGTTATACAATAATCAAAGTAAACGGCGTCATTGTATTCTCAATCTGTATATTATACGAAATTTCAAATATATTCTTGAAATAAATCACCGTTATAAATATAAATATTTACGGATTACGGAATAGATTGAGTAGAAATTGTAAAAATATTAATTATGGATGATGTCGTTATTTTAACGATAATTTCTGGTATATAATGCTATTTTCCACGTGGAAGTATTGGTTTTAAGTATATTATACACGATGACTGGTGTTTGCCGTATTCACAGGGCATTTTATATAATTGTTACATTTTCACCAATTTAAAATCAATAAGGAACCATATTCGTGCTATCTTCATCAAGAAGAAGCTTGCTAAGCGTACAATAAAACGCCGGGTTTTCGTTCACGTATCGTTTAGCCACGTGTCACATGACCGACCTTGACTGCAGAGCAGGAAGTGAGTACTGTGCAAACGTCAACGCTTTCCTGACCAAATATTACTGCATTGTTTCAGCGTTCGTACCTAGGAGCACACATGATTTGATAATACGACTCCTGGGAGAGGGCTATGTGGTGTATAGACTGCCACACATGCAGAAAGTGGACAGGGAGGACCTGACGTTCTGGTTCCTGACGGACGAGGAAAACGGACTCATTTGGCTTCAGGAGGATACCGGAAGAGTAATGCACATGAGCATGAAGGTATGCATCACTGCGTTTACATTCTTGGCGTTTGTGCTGTTTATAATTTTTTTAAACTTTATTTTATTTTAAGGGGAAGGGAGCATGTATGGAAGTGATAATATGTTGAAACCAATAAGATCAGCCGGTTATTTGGAACATTATAAACGTAGCATCTTTATGGCGTGATTGCTGCACTGACAACAAACAAAACTTTCATATGGTGTTTTATGACCATTCTTGTATGCATTATTTTCACGAACGTTTCTTTTATTAATTTTCTATTGCGAATTGAGCCAGACGACTAATGCACTATACATTTAACAGGATGGTTCTCTGAGATTTGTCAACGACCAAGATCCATTCGGACCCCAGGAAGTGATAATCAGACCTCAGCATGGAGGCAAATTCAATGACTGGGCGTGGCACCGCGTCAGATTGTCCAGGAATGGAAGAGTAGTGAGTGTCATTTCTTTATCAGTCATTGTAACAGTAGAGACCAAATGTATGTCTATTTTCACATTGTTCTTGAAACCTATATGGAAATTGTCTCTGAACAAGAGTGCCAGTCACATATCAATGTGAACATGTAGTCTTTCTATATAATAATGATAATAATGATAATGATAATAATAATAATAATAATAATAATAATAATAATAATTTTATTATTATTATTATTATTATTATTATTATTATTATCATCATCATAAGCCACTCTCAAACCCCTACGATTATTAGTTATTATTCGCTGTGTTCCTCCTTTAGGTGGACATATCGGTGGACAACAAACATTCAGCACGGTACACCTTCCCCTCATCCAGCAGTAAAGTGCAGTTCGTGGTTCCTGCTGATGTCTACCTCGGAGGTCACCCCGACTTGCGCGGCATCACTGGAGGTCGCGTCCACAAGGGCATTAATGGTGGCATAGCGGAGGTCATTTATAACCTTAGAACACGTGACAAGCTGATCTCTCTGGACGTTATCACAGAGAATACACCGATCATTCACGGAGGTGTCAAATTTGTAAATGGGACTTTTGGTATAACCGACACCCGTCCACCTCCACGCACCACTCGTCGTCCCATTCGACCCCCACCCACTCGAGCCCCACCCACTCGAGCCCCACCCACTCGCCGACCCGTCACTCGCCCTCCTCCTCCCACTCGTCCTCCAGTTGGTCCTGGGCCTATCACCTTCAGATCTTCCAGCGTGCACCTTACTCTTCCACGAGTTAGACTGAATAGTGGCACCACGATATCCTACAGGTTCAAGACCATCAAGGACAGAGGACTCATGTTGTACACGCACGGAAGTTCACAACGCCCGGGGGCCTTCTTTGCAATAGAGATGTATGACGGCAAGTTGTACTTGATCTACAACCTTGGTGGACTTACACACAGGGTACAGTTCTCGAAGCATGACGTAGCGGATGGTCAACAACACACTGTCGAGGTCCGCTTCTACAACAACTACATCATCCTCATGCTTGACGACGAGCAGAAGAGGGTGGAGCTGGAGAGACGGGAAAGCCTGCCTATTGACTTCCAGCGTGCACTGTACTTGGGAGGCTACACGTCGTACTCCAACGACAACGCAAACAGGGAACGCCTGCCTTGGCACGTCTGGTCCAGACAAGGATACCAGGGATGCATTGAAGACTTCGTCATTGACAGAAAAAGGGTTGACCTCCACAAGTATGTCGTAGACCAGTTCCTCTATGGCAACGTTGACCGTCAGTGCCTGGCAATGCCTAGGACGTGTGCATTGAACCAGTTGCCGTGTGTGCACGGTGTGTGCAGGGATACATGGGAAGGGTACGTGTGTGACTGTACCAGCACGGCCTATACGGGAAAGAACTGTGACAGAGGTATGTGTACATGCATATGCACGTCAAAAATCATATTCTTTGATAGACTGAAGAAGTTAAGACTATTTCAATTTAATAACAAGAATTCATTCAGACCACGTATGAACGTGTATTATTAATGTAACAGGTTCATGTTGATTATGGGGATTCGAATCACAGTAGCTTGGGTTTTGGAACAAACCCTCTACTGACTTAACCATTGTGATAACCCCGTTAACTGAGATCTGTAGGATTATTTTTCATCACACTTGAGTACATTGTCATTGATATTGAATGCGCATCTTTTAACCACAATGTATGAAAGGCAGTGTGGAAATCTACTGGAATTATTACCATATTATCAGACAAGAAATTAAACATTGTTTTCTATTTACAGCGGCACTTGTTGCCTCACTCAATGGCCAGCAATTAGGACATGTTCCCATTTTGTCCTTGAGAAACCACGTCAATGACCTGTCAATCA
>JAUTBQ010092422.1:0-16199 GCA_032361185.1 Lepetodrilus ovalis
TATTATAAAACTAAGTTAATAAAATTAAGGAGGAGTAAAAATGAGTTTTTTGAAAAATAGTTTTTCTAAAGCATTTTTAAGTACATTTGCAATACTCGCTATATTGCAAGGTTGTGGTGGTGGGTCTTCATCAGATAGTTGTTGTCAAGATGGTCCCAAATTGGCTGATAAGTTAAAAGAGGTTGACAAAGTTATTGCAGTTCCTGAAGTCAAAGGTAATCAAGTTATATATGTAGATAGAAATGTAACAATAATTGAGTATGTAGATAGAAATATAACAATAATAAAATATGTAGATAGAAATGTTACAGTTGATGTTATAAAAGTAAGACCAGAAGCTAAGATATTAGGTTTAGTAGATGGCTCAATACTTACAGATACTTCATTAGCTATAGATGGTGTTGAGAGTTCTGATGAAGATGGAAATGTTACAAAGTACCAATGGATTTTAGATGATGTAAATATCTCAAAAGAGAAAAATCGTACGATAGCTTTACCAACCACGCCAGGTTCTCACATGTTATGTTTGTTTGTAACTGATAATGATGACCTAGTAAGTAAAAGAACTTGTAAGTCATTTGTTATTCCAGCTCCAAATGTTAATCCAACAGCATCGATAACAGGATTAAATGATAAAGTAGTAAAAACAAAATGTCCAGTTATGGTAAGTGGAACAAACAGTATCGGTAAAGATGCAGATATAGTGTCTTATGTTTGGACAATTGATAAAAATGTTACGCTAAATGGAAAAGATCAAAATCTATCGTTTTCTACTTTAGGAGAACATAAAGTTTGTTTAACAGTAACTGATACTAAAGATCTTAATGATACAGCATGTAATACAGTTGATGTACAAGAGCATATAGCACCAACTCCAGTATTGACAATGTTAACACAGCCTATTCCGTTAACAAGAGGTCAGAGATATGACTTCTCATGTGAAGGTAGCCATGATGATTGTAACAATACTGAACCAATGACTTGTGAATGGAATGCACATAGTTATAGAATCGGTAATGACGGTGTAAAAATTGATTATGTTTCTGACTGTTTTAACAGTGAAGATGGACCAGGACATGGACCACAAATTGCAAAAGCTTCACATCTTATATTGTGTGGTTCGGATGCTTCACATTATACTTATGTTGAGATTGAGTTAAAAGTTACAGACCAGTTTGTTAAAACTGCAACAGAAACAAAAATCTTTGAAGTTGCACCATAATTAAAAAAACATATAAGTTTGTCTCATGGAATGTCAACGGCATTAGAGCCGTTGACAAAAAAGAGGCTCTAAAGTGGGTAGATGATGCAAATATTGACTTTTTAGGACTTCAAGAGATAAAAGCCGAGCTAGAACAAATTCCAGATACTATCTTTGATAAAAACTACAAAAATAGATTTGTAAACTCTTCATCTAAAAAAGGGCAATCTGGTGTTGCTCTTTTTACCGATATAAAACCACTCTATCACGATATAACTCCACATGTTGATATCTTAGACGAAGGTCGCATAAATGAGTTTCATTTTGAAAATATTGCTTTTTTTAATGTTTACTTTCCAAATGGTCAAAGAAATGAGGAGAGACTCGTATATAAGATGGCTTTTTATAACCGCTTTTTGGAACATTTACAAAACTTAAGGGCTGAGGGGAAGTCGATAATTGTTTGTGGAGATGTAAATACAGCTCATACATCGATAGATTTAGCACGCCCAAAGGCAAATGAAAATACATCAGGTTTTTTACAAATAGAACGAGATTGGATGGATAAGTTTGTTGCTGCTGGTTTTGTTGATACATTTCGTCATGTTCATGGAGATAAGCCAGAGCATTACAGTTGGTGGTCATATCGTGCAAATGCAAGAACAAACAATGTAGGCTGGAGAATTGACTACTTTTTTGTATCTGAGGATTTGAAAGATAGTATCAAAGATGCGTATATTTTAGATAAAGTAATGGGAAGTGATCATTGCCCAGTAGGGCTAGAAATAGAAATCTAATGACAGACCCTTTTTCATAAGGAGTGCAATCTTCTAGGAGTTGAATCAAGGTCTGTAATGAAATTATACATAAGTAAAACAAATAAAAAGTAAATGAGTTTTAGCCCCAAAAAAATGGGCTAAAACTTTTAGACTAAAGCTGACTCTTTTTTTGAAGCTTCACTCTTAGTATTTTTATATGGAGCATTATACATTTTTTCATAATACTCGTGAGCCATTCTATCTGAGTTGAAGTATGGCAATACATCTCTCATAGACTCTTTGATGATGCCAACCCATTTTTTCTGATTGTCATAATATGTAGGGATGATCTCATCTTCTAATATTCTCATCATGTTTTTGTTATCTCGTCTATCTTGCTCTTCAGTAGATAGTGATGCATCACAACCTGGGATTGTATAAGAGTTTACACCGTGTTTAGCAAACTCTGGATGCCAACCATCTGGTATTGAGAAGTGTATAGCTGCATTCATTGCTGCTGTCATTCCACTTGTTCCAGATGCTTCTCTACCGATTCTTGGAGTATTGATCCAAACATCTGCACCTTTTTTAAGTGCTGCTGATAGTTCAAGCTCATAACCTGTAAGAACAGCTATGTTTTTGATATCTTTTGACATATGTACAAGGTCGTTAAAAATACCTACAGCTATACCATCAGTTGGGTATGGTTTACCAGCCCAGATGATTTGTACAGGTCTGTCAGAACTCTCGATAATCTTTAAAAATCTCTCATAATCATACTTTAAAAGTCCAGGTCTTTTATACTCAGCAAATCTTCTAGCCCAAACGATAGTAAATACATCTGGATCAAACATCTTTCCTGTTTGGTTTGCTACGATGTTAAAAAGCATTCTTTTAAGATGTTTTTTACGTGATACTATCTCATAGTCTACATTTTCATCAAACGCACGAAATAGCCCTTTATCTTGCCAGTATCTTCTGTTTTGTGCATTTGTGATAGGGATGATTTTTTCATCTTCACTTAACACATCTTTCCACATGTCGTTTGCAACATCAGCATGGATTTTAGAAACTGCATTTGATACTTTTGATAGTTTCAATGCTCCAACAGTTAGGCTAAATGTATCGCCTTCAGTTCCTGTGATAGCTCTTACCGTGTCCAGATCAAGTGAACTAAAAAAGCCCATACGGTGAAGTAGGTCTATGTTATGTTCTTCGTTTCCAGCAGCTTCTGGAGTGTGCGTTGTGAAAACTACTCTTTTTTTAACTTCATCAACATTTTGGTACTTTTCATATAAGTTAAAAGTTAGAGGAACTGCATGTCCTTCGTTCATGTGATAGATGTCTACTTTCTCATCAAGTGCTTCAAGAGCTTTCACTCCACCTACACCTAAAACTATCTCTTGTGCGATTCTTGTTTCATTGTTTCCATCATAAAGTCTTGAAGTTATCGTACGTGAAAGATGGTCATTTTCAGGTATATCTGTTGTAAGAAGTACCATAGGAGCTGTTTGAAAAGTCTCTGGATTTAACAGATATGCTTTTACATGAACAGGTCTGTGGTTGATGATAACAGTTACGATAACATTTGGATCTTCAAGGTACTGATACTCTTTTCTTGTATGTTCTGCTCTCATCGTACCATCAGCTTCTCTCATCTGATCGTAGTAACCATAACTCCAAAGCATACCTACACCGATAACATTTTGTTTAAGATCATAAACACTTCTCATATGAGAACCTGCTAAAAATCCTAACCCACCAGAGTAAATCTTCAAAGCTTGATCTAAACCAAACTCCATACTAAAATAAGCTGCTTTTGTGCTATACATCTCTTCGTTTTTTTCCATATCCATATTATTTTTCCTTCTATATTTTTCTAAAAGTTCTGCTCCGATAAGGTTAGCATTGTCAAATGTAGAGAGTTTTATCTCTAGGTTTTTAAGTGAGGGTTTAAAACTTGTTTCTGCAAGCTCTTTTTCTAAAAACTTCACCAAGTTAGGATTGTTTTTAAACACACTACCACCAAGGATTAAAATCTCTGGATTTAACAAAGTTGTCATGGTTGAAGCTGCATGTAAAAGTGCTTTATAAAAGTTCTCTACAATCTCTCTAGCTTCATTGTTCTCTAACTCTTGGAGTGCTTCTAGTGTTGGCTCTTTTAGTGGTATTTGATAGTGTTCACACCATCTTTTTAACCCCGAACCAGATGCAAAAAGCTCCACGCAGTCGTATTTTCCACAACCACACTGAAACGGAGCATTTGCAAACGAAATATGCCCAATCTCTCCAGCAAAATTACTCCCACCAGATAAAACTGAACCTCTCTCACCAAATGCACTCCCAAGTCCTGTTCCCATATATAACAGTGCTAAACTCTTATCGTTTCCTTGCATATCCATCTCTGCTAAAAGTGCCGTTTTAAGATCATTGTCAATCAAAACCTGCACATCAAACAAAGACTCAATTTGCTTCTTTAAATCTTTACTTTCTACATCAATATTTGGTGCAGAAAGTATAATGTTGTCCGTGACTTGACCAGCAAAAGAGATACCTACAAAAGCTATCTTTTTATGTTTAGAAAGTGTTTGTACTAAAAAATCATAAAGAGATATATCTTCACTGTTTAACGAGTGAGAAGATAAAATTTCTTTATCGTTTTTAATCACATATCTAAAGTTAGTCCCACCAAAATCTATCAAAAGTTTTTGATTTTTTTTCATCACTTTTCTCCCATGTTGGCTTTCCCAACAAGTTAATATCGACATAATTTACATTCTCCTTACTTTTTATAGATATGATTTTATAGTTTTTATATGATTTGATGAATATTATAGCCTAAAATAGGGGTGCTATCAAGACAAATTTATTGGTCTCGATAGCATAAAAGGTAAAGAATTAGTGCAACTTATCTAACTCTTTTTTAGCTAAGATATGAAAATCTCCAGCTAAATCTGCTAGATAGATTTCAAGATTTGTATAGCCTGCATGGTTTAGAACTTTATAGTTTCCTATCTTCCATGTTAGTTTTATAGCATTGCCATCTGTTTTATCATGTTTTAACAAGCCATGTTTATCTTCCCAAACATCAGGCATGCCATCTAAGTCAGCATCAAATACTGTAGGATCTACAGGTTTACCATCCCATGCCTTGACACTGCCGTCAGCATTTTTTGTAAACGATGGATAGTTAGGATAGTCAAATCTCGCAGGATCACCGATACCACCATGTCCTTTTGCAACTACCTCGTCATCTTCGTTTAGCCATTTTTTATAGGTAAAACTAGGACCACTTTTATCTCTGGCTATCTTGATGTAACGACTATCCAATATATCTACATTGTATGGCATACCTGAGCTATAAAACCTCACACCAGAACCAGCATAAGAGAGAGTATAATCTTTTATCTTATCTGTACTGATAGGAGTTACAGGAAACAATCGACTATATCTATCGTCTGCTAAATCTATCTGTTTTGTGTCTCTAAAGTATTGATTGTCTACATGTTCGTTTTTTAAACCATAAAGCTCTGTATCAGATTTATTGGTAAATATATCTTGTTTGTTAGCAAGTATAAAAGGTGAGCCATCATGTTTTAAGATACGATTTCCACTGAGATAGATAGAGGGTGTGAGTATCTCTTCTGGATTTGTTTTGATATTTGTACCAAATTCCATCTTGTAGAGTTTACTACTGTTTTGAGATGTAAGGTTTTGTTTATAGTTACCCTCTTCAAAAAGGTTATTGATAAGATCTAAACTTGCACTACCACTATGTTTTCCAAGCCTAGAATTCCAATGATAGGTATAGTTAGAAGTGAGGATAAAACTACCATTTTTACCACCAGATGTATTGGCTGGTTGTCTATGTCCTACGAGTATATAAGCATTGTAAGCGATGTCGTATTTTCCTATCCAGTTGTTCCATGCGAGTGATCGAAGTTTTTTTGGCAATTCTTTATTTGCATTGCTATAGGGAAAACCTGTGGGAAGTGAGACATTGTGTGAACCCCAACCCTCATGTGAAAGGCTATACTGAAGTGTAAAGTTTCCTGAGGTATTGGTTTCATTGTTGTATTTGTTAAACTTTAACATGTAACTTCCATAACCACCTGAAAAGTGGTCTATGATAACATCGTTACACTGTTGTAAGTCTAAAACAGCACTATTGCTAACTTTATCACCGTCATCATCCTTCTCTTTTTTAAAGGTAGGATTGTTTGTAGCTCCTTTAGCAGAGATATATCGTATGGCAAAGTTATGTGAGTTTGGCAGGGCGATTCGCTTTAGACCTTTAAGCCCTAGCCCTTCAAAACTCTCTTCTTTTTTATCTATGACATTTCCTAAAAAGTGAACACCACCTAGGTCATTTGCACTTTGTCCTGCTATGGTAAAGTTAGAAGCTTGTGAAATTCGTAAATTTTTCAATACTCCTTTATGGTTATATACCGTATCAAAAACACCACCGATAGCAAAGAGTATCGTCCTAGGTTTGTTTTTATGATAGTCTATTGCTTCTCTAAAAGTACCTTGGTTATCATGTTTATCATATGTTCCACCACCATCAAGTCGTGTAACATAGTAAACCTCTCCAGCACGACCACCTGTGACAGTTGCCCCTATACCAACAGCTGTAGGAAAAGCTTTCAAATCTTTAAGGTCGATAACCAAGGCTTCGTCAGTTGCTTTTACTTCATACTTATATGTGGTATTTGGTTGTAAGCCTTCATCTTTAAATGCATGAATATTTGCTTGTGTTATCATGATAAGTTTATCATCACGATAGATTTTAAAACCTGCCTCATCATCAGACATATCTTGCCAAGAGAGTGAGACACTATCATATGTAGCCACAAGGTTTAAGTTTTTTGGTGCATTTGGTGTAGCTAAAAGCAGTAGTGGTGACAATCCTATATATAAGATACTTGTTTTCATAGTAGCCCCTTTTATAAAAAGTTTCACTACACCCATGTTAGCATAAATTAAAAAACAATAATTTTAGGTAAAAAACTATTGACTTTGTAAAACAAACCGATACTACATATACAAACAAAAACAAAAGGTGTATATATGTCAAAGATGATAAATGGTTTAGTTGGTTCGGCTGTAGTTGCAGGTAGTCTTTACTTTGGTTCTCAAAAGTTAGTAGCTGATGAGATTGACAATCAAATGGCGATGCTCCAAAACAATGGCTTTACAATCGAAAACAAAACAAAAGATGCTGATGGTGAGCATTTTATCATCTCTTTGGTTGATTTACATAAGTTTGCTAAACTAGTTCCTGAGTATGAGGAGGTTTTACTAGCTGAAGATAAGTCTGCATTGAAAGAGTTTAAACTCTCTGTAGACATCACTACTTCTGGTTCGGTTATTTCGGCAGATATATATCCTGTCTCTATACCAAAAGCTGACAACTCTGCAAAGGTAGAGCAGTTTATCGCAGATAAAACACTTCTTTTACATGTAAACTATGATGGTGTTTCAGAAAACTTTGATGGAAGTTTCAAAGATATAAACAAAGATGGATTTATTTTCAAAGGAGCTAGTTTTGATGGTCATTTTAATAATGATAAATTAGCTTTAAAGTATGATATAAACAGAGTTAAAGTACCAAATCCAGAAGGAAATAAAGCTATCTTAGATGTTACAGGTATCACAAGTGATATTGTTTATGAAGGCTTAAATTACTATGTTTCAAACGGTTATACAA
Source organism: Lepetodrilus ovalis (assembly GCA_032361185.1). Lineage (NCBI taxonomy): Eukaryota > Metazoa > Mollusca > Gastropoda > Lepetellida > Lepetodrilidae > Lepetodrilus > Lepetodrilus ovalis. The sequence goes on from JAUTBQ010092422.1 coordinate 7,670, forward strand.
AACTAGAAAAACTAACCTTTAGTGCACCAACTAGTACAGACTTTGTATCTGTGACAGATATGAAGATAGATGTTATATCAGATGAAAGCAATGGACTTTTAAACAGTAGTTTAAAAACACTTATATCTACTGTAGATACTACGATAGAAGATAAAAAGGTAAAACTTGATGGGGTAACATTTGATTATGGTATCAAAAATATTAATTTGGAAGCTTTTGAAAAGTTGACAAAAGTGCTAGACCAGACAAATCCAAACTTCAAATCACCAGAAGTACAACAAAGTTTAACAGATATATTTGCTCATGGTTTAGAGATAAACATCGATAGTTTAGGGTTTAAGAACTTAAACTATGAGGGTGAGTCGCTAAAAGGTTTTTCTCTTCAGACAAATTGGATTTTTTCTGCTGATCAAGACTTTTTTCAAAAGATACAGACATCACCAGTTCAAGCAGCATCTTTAATAGAGTTAACTTCAAAGATAAAAATCTCAGATGAAATCTTTACAAAAATCTTAACAAACCCAAAAGGTCGTATGCTTCAGATGGCACCAGCAACAGAAGTAAATGGATATAAAACCTATGATATAGTTTTAAAAAATGGAGCCTTAACAGTCAACGGTCAACCGATGATGTAAAAGATAACGAGGTAGTCTTACCTCGTTATCTTTTCTGTAACTCTATCATAAAAAAGTCAAAGTCCCCTTTTCCAAAACTCTCAGTTTCTCCCACTACAACTACTTTTCCATCGGCTGTTCTAGTTAGTGCATTTGCCATATCTTTGAACTCTCCTCCGTAGACATTTGCCCAAACTGAGCTTCCTTTTTCATCGAGTTCTAAAAGATAAAAGTCAAACTTTCCAAAACCAAAACTTTTTGTAGTTCCTGCTAAAAGATAACCATGTGGCAGACGGATGATGTCATTTGCCCACTCTTTAGACTTAAAGCCAAATATCTTATGCCAGATTTCTTTACCAGATTTGCTATACTTGATGATGTCTATATCGCTATGTTTAGACTTAAAACTTTTTGTTTTTCCAGCCACGACAAAGCTACCATCTCTGTTTGCTACCACTGCATGTAAGACATCTTCGTTCACTTCTCCATAAACTTTATCCCACAAAAACTTACCTTTACCATCAAACTTTAAAACATAAAAGTCACTACTTCCAGCCCCATAACTCTCAGTTCCACCAGCTACAACAAACCCACCATCAGCAGTTAAAGTGATACCATAAGCTATATCATCCTCTTTTCCACCTATGGCTTTACTCCAGATTTCTTTGCCATCTTTATCTAGATACAAGATATAAACATCTTTTCTACCTTTTCCGTAACTCTCTGTATATCCTGCTACTAAAACACCACCACCATTGACAGCGACAACAGCTTTAGCTTCATCTTTTTCTTCTCCACCATAGGTTTTTTGCCAAGCTCTTTTTCCATCTTTGTCAAACTTTACAACATAAACATCTAAGTTTCCATCTTTACTAAAACTTTCACTACTTCCAACAGCGATAAAGTTTCCGTCAGATGTCTGAGTTATAGCATTTGCAAAGTCTCGTTTTTTCCCACCATAAGCACTTCTATAGATAGTTTTTCCAGCTTTATCCATGCAAAGTATAAGCATGTCATCTCGTCCTTTTCCATAAGAACGCGTACTTCCAGCTACTATAACACCACCATTTTTGAGAGCGATAACATCTTGTGCTTTATCGCGAGAACTCTCACCAAAAGCCTTTTGCCAAACTACTTCAAACTCTGCTTTTTTGGCATATAAAGAAGTTGAAAGGAGTATGAAAAGTGCTGATAATAGTAGTCTCATGAGAAGCTCTCTTTTATAAGTTATTTTTATAATTGTATCTATTTTTTAGTTAAACTATACTTATAAATACTTTTATAAATGATTAGCTACAATTATACTCATGATGAAAAAAATGATTATTATTTATATACTTTTAGTATCTGTTTTATCGGCTAAAAGTTTAACACTAAAAAGTATCACAGGCGATAACTTCCATATAACGATAACAGCAAAAACCATAAACATACAAGAGGTTCAAAACAAAACTCTCATGCTTGATTTCTTTTCCACAACTTGTCCACCCTGCATAGAAGAGTTTCCAGACCTTGTGAAACTTCAAAATTCTCTCAAAGATAGTTTTCAGATTATCGGCATCCAATCAGGCTCAAAAAGCGATGATAAAGAGATTTTAAAGTTCGCCAAAAAACACCATCTAAACTACCCTATCATAAATCTTGACCAAGCACAAGAACTTATAAACTTTGCGATAGAAAAAACTGACTGGGTTGGGGCTTTGCCGTACAAGTTACTTTACCATCCAAAAGGGAGTTTATCGTATCAACTTTATGGGACGATGGATGAAAAACATCTCTTGAAGGCATTGGAAGATTTGTGATTAAGTATTTCTCTTGATTATCTCTTGGAGTTCCTTGTCCGATATATTGTCCTGCTCTTTTTTGGAGTATATAAATAAAAGACGAATAATCCCAGACTCATCTACAAAATAAGTAACAACCCTAAATCCACCACTTTTTCCAGTAGGTATAGAAGAGTTTGCTAATCTGATTTTATAGCATTGATTGCCTAGGTCTACACCACTTTTTGGATTTTTAAGTAGCATATCTTTTAAGAGTTCTAAATCATCAGAAATTTTCTTGTAATTTTTAGATAGTTTTTTAACTGCCTTAGAAAACTCAGGAGTGGGTATCAGTTTTAAGTTCATCTATCAAGTCATCCAATGATAATTCTTCTAATTCTCCACTCTCTTGCAGTTTAGCTTGATGTAAAGATTTTTCAAAACTCTCTAAAAGTACCATCTTTTGGTAATTCTCTTTGATAAACTCAAAAAACTTTTCTTTGTTGCTACTAAATCCTTCTAAAAAAATTGTTTCAATCTCTGAGTTTTCTATCTTTAGTGTTAACACAGTAAGCTCCATTTTTTTAAATTAAACTTTTTTCAAAATTTTTAGTTTGAAAAAAGTCTATTATAGCACAATTTTTAAACTAAGCTTTTTTCACAAACTCTTGTTTTAGTTTTATAGCCCCAACTCCAGTAACTTTACAGTCTATATTATGACCATCAGTTCCTTCAACCAAACGGATACTTTTTATCTTTGTACCAGATTTGATGCCTGAAGTGCTTCCTTTAACTTTCAAATCTTTTATAACAGTTACAGAGTCGCCATCTTGGAGTATGTTTCCATTTGCATCTTTTACAACTAGCGTATCATCTTCTTCACTTTCACCTGCATCTTTGCTCCACTCGTGAGCACACTCTGGACAGATAAGCAAAGGTCCATCTTCATAAGTATATTCTCCATCACATTTTGGGCATTTTGGTAGTTGTTCCATGTTTATTCCTTTAGAAAATTTTTTTAAGGAGTATATCAAAAAGTATTAAAAAGGGGAAATAAACAATAAAATTCTAATATTTATTACTCTTCATCTTCCATCATCTCTAACTCTTTATATGCATCTAACACTGTACGCTTATGTAATACATCATAGAGTTTTAGTTTTTGAAAGTATGGCATGGTAACTTTTTGTGTTATCTCCTCCATCCCTATATCTTCATCTTGTGCTTTCAAAACTTGCTTTTTTATTTCTGATAAATATCTTCTAAACTCATGAGTAGTATTTTCATCGCTATCATAACCATGCCCAGCTATCACATACTTTGCATGATAACCATCGATGATATCCAAAGCTTTTAAAGAACCCAAGATAGAACCATCTCTAAGAGATGTCAATCTACCGTTAAAAACTAAATCACCAACAAACAAAGCTTTTTTAGTAGGAAAATATACTATCAAATCCCCCTTGGTATGAGCTAAAGAAAGAGGTTGGCTGATTTCAATTTTCTCACCACCAAGGCTAAATGTCATATTGTTATCAACAACTTTATCAAGCTTAACTATCTTTGTTTTTCCATATAGTTTTTGACCTAAGATTTGCTCTATCCGTGTTTTCATACCAGAGACGACATTTTCTTTATAGCTTTGTGGACCTATCAATAAAGCACCTTTACTTTTATAAAAACTATTTCCAAGCCAGTGATCATCATGGTTATGTGTATTTATAACATATTTCACAGGTAGTTGTGCGATTTTTTGCATCTGGGTGTAAGCTTGTTGTGCATAAGAAAAAGTAGGTCCACTGTCTATGACAACAAAACCTTCTTTGGTTTTTACAAAACAACTGTTTACCATATCTCCTCCATTTTCTTTAGTAATCTGTTCTAATGCACCAAAAAAACAGTAGATGTTATCTGCAACTTTTTTAGGTTTAAGATGATAATCAAAACCAAAAGAAGCGGAGTATATGAGTAGCAAGATTATAATATATTTCATTGTTGATACCTTTTTTTAGTGAAAATCATAACTAGATAGTGTAAAAGAAGTGTAAAACTTATCTTTTACACTTCTTTTACACTGAAACTCTATAATCTTTACCATGAAAGATAAAATCACACAACTAAAATCAGAAATATCAAAACATATAATCGGACATGGTGACATGATAGATGCCATGATGATAGGACTGTTATCACAAGGTCATGTATTATTAGAAGGACTACCAGGTCTTGCAAAAACCAAAGCTGTCAATACTTTAGCAAAAACAATAGGGTTAGACTTTAAGCGTATACAGTTTACACCCGATTTACTCCCCACAGATATTTTAGGTACAGAAGTTTACAACCCAAAAACAGAAGAGTTTCAACTCAAAAAAGGTGCTGTTTTTACCCACTTACTCTTGTGTGATGAGATAAACAGAGCTTCAGCTAAAGTTCACTCTGCACTACTTGAAGTTATGCAAGAGAGACAAGTTACCATAGGTGAACATAGTTTTAAAGTAGAGGAGCCTTTTTTCGTACTTGCTACGCAAAACCCCATAGATCAGGATGGGACATATACCCTTCCCCAAGCACAACTCGATAGATTTATGCTCAAAATCATTGTGGGCTACAACAGTGAACTAGAAGAGTTTGAAATCGCCAAAAAAGTAGCCAACGATGATTTTGAACCTATACAACAAATACTCAACAAAGAGACGCTCCAACAGATGCAAAAAGAGGTACAAGAGATGTATATTGATGATGCCCTCACAAGTTACATCGTGAAGCTTATCTTTGTTACAAGAGAACCAGTAAAGTATGGTTTGGCATCTTTAGAAAACAGTATTGCTTATGGTGCAAGTCCTAGAGCGACTATTGATTTACTCAAAGCTGTCAAAGCCTCTGCCTATATCCGAGGTAAAGAAGAAGTCTCTCCCATAGACATCGCACTTTGTGCTAAAAATGTCTTAAGACACCGTATCATCCTCTCCTACGAGGCACAAGCAGAAGAGCTTCTTGTTGATGATATCATCGATACTATCATGACAAGTATTGAGATAGAGTAACAAGCTATGCCCCTCCATGATATCTTACCACCAATACAGCTAGAGAACTATACTTTTTTTTATCTAGGAGGGTTACTATTGGTGTGTTTGTTTATGTTCTTGTTTAAATACTTATACAAAAGAGAAAAAAAAGATGCCAAGTATTATCTTCATATCTTAGAACAGTGCGATTTTCAAGATGCAAAAAAAACAGCCTTACAGTTTTCCTATTATGGCAAGTATATTTTTACAGATGAAGTTATAAAAGCAGACTTTATAGAACTACAACCAACACTAAAAAAGTATAAATACCTCCAAGACCTTACACCTATTCCCCCACACCTAGAAAAAAGTATCAAAGAACTTTTAGCTCAAGCTAGACAATATGTTTGAAACATTCTCTTTTAATCACCCTTTTTTTCTCTCTCTTATCCCACTTTTTGTATGGCTAAACCATATCAAGTCTAGCAAGCAAGATAGCTATTATTTTCCACATCTGCAACACTATACCAAACTCCAAACACCCTCAACACTTTTACACACTTTTTTAAAATATACAATGCTACTTTTCGCTATATTAGCCCTTGCAGACCCCATCATTCATAAACCACAAAAAAGCATCAAGAAAAATGCAATAGATATAATGATAGCACTCGATACAAGTGGCTCTATGAATATGTACGGATTTGATACAAAAGAGTACAACAAAACTCGCTTAGATGTAGTCAAAGAAGTGGTAATATCTTTTATAGAAAAACGCTCAGATGACCGTATAGGTTTGGTGGTATTTGGTACATATAGTAGTATCATATCCCCACTAAGTTTTGATAAACAACCCCAAATCCAACTAGTCCATGGCTTAGAGATAGGGGCATTAGGGAAAAGTACAGCACTTGTTGATGCCATCGTCTCCTCAACTAAAGCTCTACAAAAAAGCCAAAGTAAAAGTAAAATCATCATTCTTTTAAGCGATGGGGAAGATTCGTCAAGTCAAACACCACTAACTATCGCCCTAAAACTTGCAAAAAAACAGCAAATCAAAATTTACACCATCATCATTGATAAGAGTAACAGTGACATGATGAAAATCATCGCCAAAGCAAACCATACAAAACCTTACAATCCAAAAGATAAAGAGGCGTTAGAAAAAGTCTATCTTGACATCAACACCCTAGAAAAAAGTAAGATAGAGTATAAAACTATCTCTTTAGCTCATCATCTCTATCAATATTTTTTATCATTATCACTTTTTTGTGCAATTTTTTTACTACTTATCTCTAAAAGAAGAGAGGTAATTTGATGTTTTTTCATACGCCTATGTTATTGCTGTTATTGCTTTTTCCACTGGGATTTTTCATACGCACATTGACAAAAGAAGATGACCCATTCAAACACCTTTTTACTAAAGAGACAAGAGAAAAACTTTTTGTACCAACACAAACTTTTAGTAAGCAAACAAAATATCATCTTTTTTTACTTATCGTTGTTCTTTTTATCCTCACCTTAGCCAGACCTGTTAAAATCCTACCCTCTTTAGATATAACTCAAAACAATCCTTCTGTTATCTTAGCTATCGATATGTCACACTCTATGAAAAAAACAGATATTTTCCCCACAAGAGAGCTATACGCTAAAGCCAAAGCTAGGACTTTTATCCAAAAAGCAATAGGCTATAACATCGCTATGATATTTTATGCCAATGATGCCTATATGCTCTACCCACTAAGCCAAGAAAATGACCTACTTTTAGAACTTCTTAAAGATATCAATATTACCCAAAAGTTTACTAAAAACACTAACCTTTTTGCTGCTTTACAAGCTAGTGATTTTTTGCTTAAGAACCATAAAAATAAACATATAGTTTTACTAAGTGATGGGGGCGAAGAGATTTTACGAAAAGAGGAGTTAGATTTTCTTATCTCTAAAGATATCAAACTCTCTTCTTTAGCAACCACACAAAAGATAAACCATTCATTACAAACCCTCTGCACCAAGTCAGCTGGGCTATACCAACCTTTTACATGGTCAAATGATGATATAACTAAACTCATCACACATGTAAATCATGCAGAAAAATCATCCAAAAAGGTGTATCTTAATATCCCTCAATACAAAGAGTATTTTAGCTACCCATTAGCCCTTGCTTTACTCTTAATGATATTGTTATTCTCACCACTCAAAATAACAATGTTTATACTCTTTTTAGCCTATCTTCAACCATCACCCCTCCACGCTGGGTTATTTGACTTTTGGCATATATATAAAGCTCAAAAACAGAGCGAACAAAAAAATTATCCAGAGGCGATAAAACAGTACCAACTAACAAAAGCAGATTCTAAGATAGAGTATAACTTAGCTTATGTACTCTATAAAGATGAAAAGTACCATGAATCTATAAAGCATTATAAAAAGGCACTTGGTATAAACAAAAAGATGGATGCTAAAATCTACTACAATATTGCCACAGCCTATGCAAGAAAACACAAGTTAGCTTTTTCAAAAGAGTATTATGAAAAATCACTTACTTTGCATCCTACTAAAATTACTAAAGAGAATTTGAAAGTTATCACACAAGCACTTAAAAAACAGAGAAAAAATCTCCATAAAAAGTACGAAAAACTACACTTCAAAGCCATAGGTGACAATGCCTTTTCAAAAGATAATCCTTTTTCAAATTACCACATAAAACTACATGATTTCATGCCAAGTGAAGAAGAGCGATGGTTTCAAAAAATCTCTAACCACAAATCTCCTACTTACTTACAAAAGATACCAACAGACAAAAGGAGCAAAGATGCGAACATCTCTTGGTAAAATCCTTTTTATACTTATGCTAACAGCTCTATACCTCCATGCATATAGTTTTACCATGCATATAGACAACAGGCAGCCTATGGTTGGGGAAAAATGTACCCTCACACTAAACTTTAGCTATACCAACCTAGAAGAGTATGAGATTGGAGAACTAAATTTTGAAAACTTTGATATTAGCTTACTAAAAGATAAAGAGTTTCAAGACAAAAACAAAACTTGGCATGTTCAACAGAGCTACCAACTCATTCCATACAAAGCAGGGCTAGTTACATTAGCTCCTCTTAAAACACATATAGAAATGATAGAAGAAAAATAC